>JACXGK010008501.1:0-22234 GCA_016801125.1 Novumbra hubbsi | reverse complement strand
GTGCCAGGAAGTCTGCCGGACCCTTCTGGCCAGTCCCCCTCCTCTCCTTTTCCTGGGTCACTTGATCAGTCCCATGTGTGGTGGTCAGCCTAAAAGTTAATCTATAGGTTCTTAGATAAACAGTGTCCTTTGTTTTATCCTTCTAACTTCCTGACCCCCCTCCCTCTTATGGAATGTCCCAAGTAACCTATTAACCCTCAAGCCTACTTTTTTAGGAGTCTACTCCTCAACGACATGATTTCAGTCCACCACCTAATATCTTTAATAATGAATCCCACACTACCCAGAATTTAATGCCAAATGTGTCCAGTTTATTGGCCATGTATTGTGTAAAGCAACACCGCGAGGGAACAGTTATGTTCTCACTGCACTGTTTTTCACAAACTTATCGAATACCTCCGATATCATCGCAAATGTATCAGTCACAATTCGGGAAGTGCTTGTAGTTTTGTCATCAAAGCGCAGATAGAGCATGATTTCTCAGATTTTTTTTTTTTCATGTCGGCTGACCAACAAACATTGGGTTTCATGCTTTTACCGCTAGTAACACCTCTCAAATAAATATGACCCATGAATGATTTTAGTTCGGCATCTGTCAATTTGTGGAGCTATATTCTTTATTTCGTCATGAGATAATTCTAACCCTCTTTCATGTATATTTTCAGTATATATTCAAATATATTTTCAATATATTCAATTTTCAATTAGGAAAATACCCAACATTCCGAAATGGTTTAGTTAGCAACTTCACCGGTGGCGCGATGGTTAGAGTGTACCGCTTTTAAACTCAGAGTTCATGGTTCAACTCTCTCCGTCTGCTGCAGCTCAAAATTTGCTTTTACGCTATCGCATTTTGTGTATGCGTGCAGTACACATGTCTGTCAATTGTCCCCAATTTTTTTGAGTAACCCAAATTGCTGCTTGCAGCTATATGTATTATTATTATAGAATTGTACACTTTATTTTACTTGAGAGTCAAAAAAAATAAACAGTTGTTTTCTACATACATACAACTACTAGACTACTTCAATATGTATGGCACTGAATCATAACACAAATAAGACGTTCCGGACCTTTGCTTGAAGTAATTTGGTCTAGCTGGACCTTTCTACATTTTAATTGAATACCCCTGATCTATATATTTATACACTATAAAGATTTCTAAATAACCGAATACTTGTATACGGGAGCCTTCGCAACATCTGCTAGTAGAAATGAGAATTGCAACCATGGAATGCAGGAATTTTCTGTCTCTGTTATTTGTTGTTGTGTTTGTTTTTGTACATGCCTTACGGTCACAATAAATCTTTGTGAACCTAATACCTGGTTGTTGGGTAATTGTTTACCAGCACATCGCACATTTACACTCTCATTGGATATGTCAACACTATTTATTATGGTTCCTTCTTTTTCATATCCTAGACCAAGAAAGGGGCCATAATAGCATGATATGATGTTAATAACATAATTGTGTTATGCAGGTTAAAAGCACCTGCATTTGCAATGCTCCTCAACTTATTTATTCAAGTTTGTCTGTTAATTTCAGGTTTTCTGGTGAGACTTTGCCCACTAGTGCCTCTCAGAGTAAGAGGAAGTAAAACAAAGATCTTACAAAATTCTTGTGATCATAGAATGGTAATGAGAAGGGCTTGTATTTGCTAACTTTGTGTTTCGGTGCTGATTGTGAGAGACAACATACTGAGACAAACCATATCCAAATGCACACTTCACGAAAAAGCTGGAGAACTGGAAAGCTGCAAAACTTTGCTGACACTAGACAATTTCCAACTGACGTGGCGCTTCCACTTTCACTTCTGTTTAAACACAAAAAACTTTAAACATCTATTTGTATAAAAGTAGTTAATTTATCTTGTATGCCAATGTTTCAAAATTGATCCATCATTGATCAAGTTAGACAGACAAATGTGTTTATCAAACTCACAGATTTAGACATCCCGTTTCCTGGAAGTTAAAGTAAAATAATTGATACGTTTAATGAACAATGTTATGACCACAGTATGATGTATGTCTGCATTTAAAAACCTAGCAGTTTCACATTTCACAAAATGTTTGTAGTTCCATTATAGTTGTTTTAACTAGTTTTTCATATTTTGACGTGACACAAACACCACTTATCCTTAAAACATTTTTAGTCTAGCCCAGTCTGTTCATACACATTTTGGCAGTTGAAATATGACATTTGTGTTAGGACTGGGCTAGCAGGTCACCAAGACTGGGCTAGAAATACCAAGAATGTAGGAAAAGTCTGGCAGTTCCTGTGCACATGAGAGCACAGGAACCGGCGAGGCAAACAGAGTAGGGGTTGGCAAAAAACAAAACTGCGCTTAGCAGACAGAGTTGAGAAATCGTCACCATAAAATGGGACGTACATTGTAGAGGTCTAACTACTTCCCCCGAGTCCGGATCAGAGAATGTCCACACGGTCACATCTTTCCAAAGTAAACACCTTTATTACAGATATATCTGGAGATCGTTCTCCGCCGTGCAGCAGACAAGATCTGAATTTCTTTCACATCGAACACAGCTTTATGCAGCCCCTTTCCACACAGTCATTGTATAGAAGTTGCTGAGCATGCTTCCTGTGTGGGCGTGTCCCTTCTTGCAGACCCCCTCTCTGTCCATGGGGCCATCTGGTGACCACGGAGGCAGATGAGGAAGACAGTTGAGGGGGTGGGCTGGCGCCCGGAGATCTGCCCGGAGACCACTGCTAAATTGTGTGTTAAGCTAACAGCCAATAAACCTGCCCCCCTTTACACCGTGTCCCTGCCTTGATCTCCTGACTTATGGTCCTACTCCTGGAATGTACTAATTAACATTTTATCACTCCAGCCTCGCTATCTCTTGAGTTTACCCCCACCGGCACCGTTTGCTATCTAATCTTAACAAAAATATTCCACAACATTCAACAGGCGGTGCACAAAAGAGACAGAAACTCAGTGTTGATCTGGCAGAGGACAGCACCCTGGCTAGATATAGCTGGGGTGCTGATGAGGGAATAAGTGACAGGTGTGACATAGTGGGTGACAATACGGGGAGTGGCATGCTGGAGTCTTGAGGGAGACCAGATGGAAAAACAATGGAAAAAACAGGGAACCCGGCCTGGCTAGATCAGGGCCGTGACAATTTGAATTTGAGTGACAAAATATTTCAGTGAAAAACAACAATGGGAAAAACACAGTGTCCATGAGAAGAAAGATACACTATCCAGACGGAGATAAGGAATGGTGTCATTGTCACGGCTTCCCCCGGCACTGTGCCACTATCTCCACCTCCCCTGCGCCATAGTCACCATTGTCTCCCAACTCCTCTCAACCCCCAGACTTTTTCTCTGTATAGTAACAATTTGTATAACCCTTTTGTGTGTTTCTATTAAGCGAAGGCAAACAGCTCCGTCAGACCTCGTCGGTCACATCTTGGAACTCAGCGAGTGATACGGAACTGAGGGGTCTCACCGATGGTTTGCCTGCCAAACTAGAGCCGACTTCAAGGTGAGGCGTCACTCCGCACATGTCGCTATGTAACCGACATTCAGTATGGCTAGCTACCCACGAGTAACCAGCACCTGTCCGTACACACAGAAATTCCAACGGTGCACCCCAAACTGTGCAACTTCACTTAAATTTAAATGACAAAGAATCAAAGAATAGAAACATAATAGGCTCAAGTGACCTGGTTAAACTTTTCATTCATAATATAGAAGTGATTACATGACATATTTATGTTGTCTACTCATCAGGTTATTGTAACAACATGAAAAAAAACTCCATAATGGCTCTGGTGCTAGCTGGTGTATTCTGTGTTGTGGCCTGGTTTGGCCGATTTATAGGCTACTAATAACCTTGTTGACATGTATCTGCCACCTCTGCTCCCCCTGCATCTCCTGTCTCAACTCAGCACTAGATTACTCCTGCAGTCCTTACAAATACTATGCTCCCTTTACTCTGGTAACCATTAATACAAACAATCGCCTTCCTCCAGAGGTAAATAGGTGTGCTTGTTCATTGGGCATCCTACGTCGACGCCCCTATATGCATCGGGGCTCTTGTCGCAAATGGTCTGTCAGCGCTAACACTAGTAACAACATCCCTTTGGTCTTACTCGTGCCCCCATCCATATCCATCATATTGACCTGTCAATCTCAGCTGCCTTCATTCCCTTCAATTTACCACAGTCCTCAACCTCAGCTCACCATGCTGTTCTACTAACCTTGCTCTCTTAAACACCTGTTCTATGAACTATTTTCTTCAGTTTTTCAATGACAAGATCTAAGAAATTACTTTGTCTTTGGCTAATACTTTGACGTCAGCCCCCTATTCCACTGGTACCTTCCTCCCCTCTCCACCCCCTGTTCTACAAACTGTTGTGGTAAAAAGATGCAAGAACTTTGGAGGCTTTGGAATTAAATAGACTTTAATGAAAGTTCACAACGGTTTTCTATAGACAAAAACCAACATACAACTGTTATACCATGCCTTATCTTCTGTCCCATTCAACAGAACATCCCAATTTGACACCTTCTAGGCGGTCCATCCTTTTTGATTTACTAATTACCTCCACCCCTAAACACTTAGTGGTACCATGTCGTGCTAGTGGTTTTTAGTAAATAATGCAACTCATGACCCCTACCCCTGACCTCAAGAGATCCCAAAGACCTAGGAAGAGTTACGACAGGCAGATAGGATAGCTATTAGCTGCATTCCCAGAAAACAGGTGCTGAGTTTTTCCGGGAGAGAGGTCGTCAATCAATCAAGTTTATTTATATAGCACAATTCATACATAAAAGCAATTCAATGTGCTTTACAGGACATTAAAAGAGAAATACAATTTTAACAGTTTGATTACAGACATTTTAACAGACATTGATCAATTGAACATGTACAGATTAAAATAAAATAGAGATAGAGAGTAGAGAATCATCTAGTGAATTATGACTTTACATTTTATTGTTATTTGTTTCTTAATGTATTTGTACCACCACTCTGTGCATAATTGATTATATGAATAGATATTGATTAGCATTATTCATCACTACATGCAGTTTAATACATTCATTGCTGATGAGTATATGACAGCTTATTTATTATTAAAATATCACTTACTAAAATATCACTATAATACTATGGTTAATTAATTGATTGATTAGTACATTCATTATGTGGATATGTGAAATACAAAAATTTCCCTATAGAACCTACCTCCATACATCACTGAAGTAGTCAATCTCTATCTTCCACAGCACTGTCCTCTTAAACTACATAACTGCTGCAGTTCTACCCATCCTAAAGAAGCCTTGGCTGGACCAAATCATTTTCCGCCCAATCTCCAACCTCCACTTCCTTGAAAAACCCTCAAAAGGACTGTTGCCAATATCACCTTCTCAACAACAGTCTCTTCAAGCCTCTTCATTCTGGCTTCCGACCCCTCCGCAGTACCGAAACAACCCTCCTCAATGTTGTCAACAACCTCCATCTCTGCTGAAGCTGGTGCCCTCAACATCCTGTCTTCTTCGACCTGAGTACTGCGTTTAACACCGTTAATGATCAGATCCTCCTAACCAGGCCTGAGGCTCTGGGTGTTAAGGGAACCGAACTCTCCTGGCCATACTCATACGTCACCAACCGTACCCACTACATCTCCCTCAATGGCCACAATTCTGAATCATCTGCTGTCAACACAGGGTGTCCCCAGGGCTCTGTGCTTTGCCCCCTGCTCTTCATCATCTATATCCTTTCCCTTGGTCAGATTCTCTGTCACTGCTACCCTGAAAACACTCCAATAGCCTCAGATATCTCACCAACCCACCTTTGGTCTACAGTGAATCCTGCCTATCAAAATTTAAACATGGATGCAGCATAACTTTCTCTAGCTTAACAGTGTTAAAACGGAACTCTTACTCATTTGCACTAAATACACCCTCACCCAAACTGGCACCTTTACTCTCACCACACCGTTGTCTATCCAACTCCCCACGCACGCAACATTGGCGTTATACTGGACTCTTTCCTCAGCTTAGAAAAACACATAAAACCAACAGTCAAATCCTCACTCTTCCACCTTTGCAATATTGCCAAGTTAAAGGCCTCCCTCTCCTGTACTGCAGCTGAAACTTTAATACATGCATTAATCTCCTCCTCACCCACACCAAGTCCTGGCAGCACACCACCCCTATCCTCTGAGAACTTCACTCAGAACCTCCCAGTCCCTCAGTACATTGACTCGGTCACTGCGCTCTGTGACAGCTGGCCACCTACTCATTTCCAAGCGACAGAGCTTTGGAGAGAGAGTGCTCCAGGGTGTCACATTTTGCTACCTGGCTCCATTCTGTTCTTCCCTTATCCTGTGTTTATCCTGTGCCCTAATAGCTCACAACTTCCTTGCAGGGGGGGGAAAGTATTACCCCCACATGACCAAATGCCAATTGATCTAGGAACAATACAGTGATAGCAGGAACAGATGGTCAAAGGGTCACAGGACTCAATAGGTCTCATCAACTAACAAAGCCCAGATCGTCTTATCTAGCTTTATGACCTCAAACATTCATCTTGCTCTATAAAATGTCTTAATGCAATGACAAGTTAAACGTATACAGTTTATGATCAATAAATACATCAAGTCAGCAAAATTACTCTCACAGGCTCTACAAATCAGCTGGTTATGGTAGTGGTCTTGCCGACAGTTAACAAAACCAAATGCAGTCCGGGACACGTTACCTGCCATGTCCTTTCTTCTCTCTCTGGGTCTTTATAGGTCATTTCCTCCAAGCTATGCCAAGACCAGATTAGGTACCTCACCTTGCTCCACAGGTAATGGGTTGCAGGTTTGTGTCAATTAGGCTCTTGTCCTACTAGGCCATTTTAAGGTATTATTATGAAATAGACTAGTTTTTATTTGTATTTTTGATATTTGTTAATGGTATTGTCATGTCCTGGATGCGGGCCCCTAGCCATCTCTGTGCTTTGGGGCTCCCATTCAGGGCATGGCACATGGAGAGGCCTCTAGCCATCTCCATGCCATTGTGGGCTCCCCAGTCAGAGCAGCTGCATTCAGTTGACTCTGATTGGGGAGCCTACTTAGGTTAGGTTGTCACCACACCCGGTGTGGTTTATTGTTTGTTTGTGTCTATGCAACGTCACGGTTTGTCCTCGGTTTAATTCCCTTTTCACGTGAATACGCTACATGTTTCTTTGTACACCGTTTAATGTTAGTTAGTCCTTTCATTTTACGTTTACATTGTCGTGTAGTTTGTATTTGTTTTGTGTCTAAGGATTAAACCCATTTTCATTTCAACTATGTCTGCGTATGGTTCCACCCCACAACAAAACCGTGACAGGTATCTACATTTCGAAACAACATACACAATTTTGGGGGATTTGCAGCTTGGGCATCTATTGAAATGTGAGCCAGTTGGGCACCTTTGGATCTCCTTATTTTAAAGTTTGCCCTCTAATGTTAACATTTAATTTTCCTTAACAACAGTCAAATCTGACAAACACATTAGTTTAGCCTAACCGTAATATTCGTTGCGATTAAGCAATAATACTTTGGAGCACTTTTGATCCGGCATATATTGGCTTTTGCAGCTGAATTAGAGGAAGAGAAGTAAGCGAGAAGCGAATGAAAGCATAATAGGTTGTCTGGAAGTGATGTGATGGTAGAAGGGAGAGATGATAAAATAGAAGAGGAGAGAGAGAAGGAAGATTGCCACAAAGCATTATAGGGTCAATTAAAAAGTGAAAGTAAAGCGTGTGGTTTGTAAAATCCAGTTTCTCTTGTCTTTCCAGCTTGCTTTCCATTTAACGATTCCAACACTGTCTGTGGGCGAAAATTGTTTCATTACAATGGTTTTATTCCCAATAATAGTCAAAAAGATCGTAACACTATTAAGTGTGTATGTGGAGCAACCATGACCGCCGCCATCAGTATTGCCAAGGGAATTCAGCCTTGGCCAAATGTTTTGAGAATGGCACAAGTATTGGTTTACACAAAGTTTGCTGAAGTGTTTTATATATTTTTGTCAGATTTTACCATGGTATATTGAATTATTTCATTATTACAAGTGTCAAAGGCTATTATTGACAAATACACTAAGTACAAGAGTCAATATTTGCCCCTCTTCTCCAAGACCTCTGCAATTCCCCCTGGCATGCTATCAATTAACTTCTGGGCCACATCCTGACTGATGGCAACCCATTCTTGCATAATCAACTACTATTTACTATCCACTACTCTGTAAAAAGTAGTAAAAGTGAACTGTTCACATCAGCTTGAAATACTGTCTGAAGTGTTATAGGCGAAAATATTTGTCTGCCATCCATTTCTCCAGCTTTCTTGTGAAGTGTGCATTTAGACACTCCCTTTCATGGAATTACAAGAAAACAAAATCCATTCAGCCAAAGGCAAGGGTTTCACATAGGTTATTGGAATAAGTGAACCCATCTGCAGGTCAAAAAATTTTGTAAACTGTTATGGAAGGTTTACAGTCAATGTAGTAATGCCACAGGCCCTGTTTTTTCAGTAGCCACATTTAATAAAACGTAGTAACAGAAAAGTTATCCCAGATCACCACTAGGGGTTGATGTTGGGTTACAATTACATGAACAAGGGAATAACAAAGAAGCATGACACAGAATGTCACGTTTCATTTATGAGAGTTCTGTGTCTTTATTTAGCACCTCCTTAGGACACAAAAATAAGGTTTTATAATTTACAGTGAAAATAATGTGTGTATGCGTATTTTATTACAATTGTCAAAGTACTTGGTAATATGCAAGATTGAAAGATATACACACATTGGCAAACCTATGTAAGGGTTCAGATTTCTGAACTCTTCCTAAATTAAAATTAGTATTGTGTTCTTCATAATTGAATATTAACTTTTTCTATGCTTCATTGAAAGACTGACAACACTGTATAACAAGATCCAGAACCGCCATGCCTGCTCTGGGCCTGAGCTCATTTAAGATGATTTGATGTGGAAACCTGTCCTGGTATCTGATGAATCTACATTCGTAATTATTTTTGGGAATCATGGACGACACATTGTCATAGTACTTTGTATTGTAAAGTCATGGTGCAAGATTAAAAGATGTACACATACATTGGCAAACCCCTGTTAGGAAAAATTCCAGATCAGAGGATAGGTTTATTGATAGAATGGTAAAAATAGCACACTCTTTCTATGTCTCTAACTTGCCTTGCTGTCTCTGTCTCTCAAAGATTGAAGAGAGGTTTTTCATTTTAATTTGCTGCATAGTGTTAGGCAAACAAATATTTGGCATTCCTAAAATCACAGCCCTCATTTTATGCCATTTGTAAATTGTTAATATCACTTTAGAAACTAAAACAAATGTCTGCAATACAGTCCATAAAGGTGTTGAAACATTTCAAAACGAAGCCACTGTCCATAATAATTCCACTGAGGACAGCAAAGCAAAGTGATTTTATCACTAAAACCAAACAATATTGCCCTAATTCAGGCATAAGCGGCATAGGGCGCTTAGGGCCCCTGACTGCTGCAAATTAAATTTTGCTTAGGCCCCCCAAAAGCTCGTGCCGGCACTGACCCTAACCAACCATTACTGCTGAGTTTCCCAGTTGTGTGCTGGGATCAATACTTTTGTCACGACCCAATTGACTTATTCATAGATATAAAGGAATAGATTGGAATTATAGTTCTGTCTGAGATCCCTATAGCTCAGCCATCTTACCTGGGACCAGTTTGGAAAATACAAGCCACTTAACACTATTCATGGTGGTTCTTTGTGGCGCAGCTAATTGCACCACAAAAGGACTAGTTTAGAAAAAAGGATACGTGTCAGTAATATTGCAGAAAAGCAATATGAAAAGATATGTCATTTTATGTGTTTTTAATAAATGAATGTTTATTTTTTTAAATGACGTACTCAGCTAGCTTGTAACAGTAAATAAGCACTCAGATTGCACACAAGGTATGTGCAAAAACAAGTTATCATCAAATAGTTATTACTGTATTTAATCGGCAGATGCTGGGTAGCTTTAGTCCACAAAAAGGTAGACTAACCTCTTTAAAACCTGCCATCCGATTAAAAGAGGACATTCTGCTGCAAAGAATGATACCTCATTCGTGTATTTCAGTCAACCAGAAGCTTCCCAATCGTGATCAAAGTACAACATTTCAGAAACCCCTCCAAAAACTTACATTTAAAGTATCCTTTAAATGCCTTTACCGGTCAGATTCTGAGGTAAAACAACCAAATGCAATGTATTATTGTGTAATATAAATACAAATGTCAGCCAACAACTATATTTTTGGGGGGAAAAACATTTTCTTTCAAAAAATAAGAGAGGGTTACCATCTAGTGATGGCTTTTTGTAAGTACTTCATGACAGAACAGATACAGGGTCCCCAATTGGCCATTTTTAGTGTTACATTAAAGGTTTGGAGGACATAAACGTGGAGAACCCAGTACCCAAGACATGAAATGTTAATTTCATCATGTTATATTTTGTCAGTATGTTTATATTGTATGTGGAGGTATCCATGTACTGTTTAAAACAGGCAACCCATAACATTGTCATCCTCGAGTAAAGGATGATCAATATTTGACAGGTGAGAAAGCCAATGTAATGCCCAAAGATAAATAAGGACAACAAATCATATGGTGCAAAAGGTGAGACAGATGTTAAAAAGGGTGAAGTGGCGCGAGATGTCTGGGCAGCAGGTGGCAGAAAGAGAAGCAAGAAGATAACAACGCTAATGAGTGTACATTTTCCAGTATAAGAAAATATTTTGTGTGCTGTATACTGTTTGTTTGACTGAAGCGGAAACTGCAAAGAAAGTTTGGTACAGTTAGAAAAGGATGTTGTTATATTGACTATCACCTATGAGTGGAAGAAAGCTAAGTCACTTAGAACTGTACATGGTCTGGGTTGCTACACGGTGCTAGCTGGAGCAAAGCCACCGTTTAGTCACAGTAAAGTCCGTAGCTACAACAAGTGACTGTCACAATGGGAGCGGAGAACGGCAGGTTAATGGCAACATCGTCGCCAGGAATCCTTAGGACCCTGTAAAGATATATACTCTGCATAGGCCCTCTGTCAGGTTAAAATCTCCCTTCTAGTCTACCTGCTAGAACAGCCAGGGTTTGTTAGATCCCGGTAATAAGTCCTCTGTCTATATTAGGTATAAGAACCCTGTTTTTAGAAGACAATCTAACTCAAACTTGTTGGCCGGGTCAATTTAGTTTGTTTATTCAGAGAGCTCCGATTTGCTATTCAGAGCACAAGGTTTTTATACACACATTCAGACACAGACCCTGCCCCCGGCGCCAGTCTGCCGTGCCCAGCTGAGACGCCGCCCCTGCCGTGCCTGGACGAGCCGCCGCCCCTGCCTCCCCCGGCCGAGCTGCCGCCTGCGGCCTGTGGTGTGCTGTTAGAAACCAACAGGGCCAGTGAAGCTGAACTTAGAGAGAGCAAGCCAGGCTGGGGTGATAAAATGTTCATTAGTACATTCCAGGAGTAGGACCATACGGCAAGAGATCAAGGGGAATAGGGGGACCTGGTTTATTGTCTGTTGGCTTATCACACTGACCCTGATGCGGACAGGGACCACAGGAGGGGAAGTGTAAACACAATTTAGGTGATATTTCCGGGCAGACCTCCTGGCGCCAGCCCCCCCCTTCAACTGTCCTCTTCGTCTTCCCCGATGTCACCAGATGGCGTCTGCAAGAAAGGGACACGCCCACCCAGGAAGCCCACTCAACAGATTCTATCCAATGACTGAGGGGTGGGAGGGGCTGTATATAAACTGTGAACGGTGAAAGTAATTCAGATCTTGTCTACTGTACGTGGAGAAAGATCTCCAGATAGCTTTCTGTAATAAAGGTGTTTTGTTTGGAAAGACTTGGACCGCGTGGACATTCTCTGATTCAGACTCGGGGGACGCAGATTTTAACTTCAACAACTTGGGGAGCTCGTCCGGGGATCGGAGAGTGTTCATGCCAATTGACCGACCCAGAGCCTCCGGAAATTCCGAAAGATTTTCAGCCGGCTAACTTAAGAAGGTAAGCAGAACCTGTTTTAAAACAAATCTGTGTATTGACCATAATCAAGAAAATCGTTTGTGAAAAGTACGAAGAGTGTAAAAGAAAGTTTCCAAACTAGAGGCCCGGAGTAGCGTCTCCGAAGCTAGGTATTGAGGTAAAGTCAGGACGGAGCGGCGACTCCGGACGACATTAAAGTTTAATGCTATATTAAAGTTTAATGCTATATTTAGGTTTGAGTCCTGGAATTTTAAGATATTCCGAATGCTAAATCCTAGAAGTGGCGTATCCCACCTTGTTTTGACGAGAATAAGGACCCAGCGGAGCGGCGTCTTCGTAGGGATCGCTGGGTTTGAGTCCCGGAGAATTGAGGACCTCCGAATCGCTACATAAAGGTTGGAGTCGTGGAATTTTAAGATATTCCGAATGCCTATATAAAGGTTGGAGTCCTGGAATTTTAAGATATTCCGAATGCTAAATATAAAGGTTGGAGTCCTGGAATGCATAATGCAGGAGCCAAAAACGTAGTGGGAAAATGTTACACGTAGTTTGTACTGGCAGTGAATTGGTGGGACTGGTGTGCTTTTGTATGGGGTACTGATGAGGGAGATGGGAAACAGGTGTGCGTGGTTGGTGACTGAGGCGCTTAGTGACTGGTGCTTGTGTAGCTCCCCAGGGCCGCTAGAGGGTGCGCTAGGGCTGGACAGGGTCAGGGCGGAACCCTGACACACCTATGATACAAATGAGACATCCACATGCTTTGTAAGTAGGAAAATCTGCAGTGTATCAAATACTTGTTCTCCCCACTGTACATGTAGTTAAAACGTCACAACATGTGCAGGTGAAATATATGTAAAAGAAAAAAATAAGAAAAGCCAGTATTTATTTTGACGTGAAACCCAAACCTCAATACTTTCGAAAATCTATCATGCGATCAAACAATTGTTTAAATGATTGGCCAAGCATAATTTTAAAATACGTTATTCATCTAGTAACAGGAATGAACATTGGGTGACAGTAATGAGTACTGAGTAACAGGAATTGGTACTTGTGTGTGTAAGAATAACTGAATGCCACATAACTTCCTTCAAATAAACAAAGATAAAACAGAGGTCATTATATTTGGCAAAAATACCTTAGTATAAATAGCAACATAAAGGCTGTAATAATTGTGAGTGCATGCTTTTGCAATAGTGTGTATATGAGCAAGTGCTTGTATGACTGCTGTAGAATTCAAACTACATCCCCGAGTCCAAATCAGAGAATGTCCACACAATCAAGTCTTTCCCAAGTAAACGCCTTTATTACAGATATATCCGGAGATCGTTCTCCATAGTACAGCCGAGAAGATCTGAAGTCTGTTCGCATTGGACACAGTTTATGTAGCCCCCACCCAGTCATTGTATAGAAATTGCTGAGCGTGCTTCCTGGGGGGGCATGTCCCGTCTTGCAGACCCCATCACTGTCCGTGGGGCCATCTGGTGACCTCGGAGGCAGACGAGGAAGACAGTTGAGGGGGTAGGCTGGCGCCAGGAGATCTGACCGGAGACCTCTGCTAGCTCGTGTTTACTTTTCCTCTTCCTGGGTTCCTTATCCGCATCAGTGTGTGTTAAGCTCAAAGCCAATAAACCTGTCTTCCTATTCACAGTGTCCTTGCCTTAATCTCTTGACTTCTGGTCCTACTTCTGGAATGTACTAAGTAAGATTTTAACACCCCAGCCTTGCTATCTCTGAGTTTACGCCCTACAGGCACGGTGTGCTATCTAATCTTTAATAAAATATTCCACACTGCTTCTTCCATAAATAGTTCTTGCATAGTTTGGAGCTGTGCTGTGGGTCATTGCCCTGTTCTGGCTCCAATCAAGAACCGTCCACAGGGTATGGCATGGGATTACAAAATGGAGTGATAGCCTTCCTTCTTTAAGAGTTCCTTCACCCTGTACAAAACTCCCACTTCAGCACCACCAAAGCACCCCTAGACTATCACGATGCCTCTACCATGGTGTCAAGAACTCAGCCAGCATCTTTTCATTTGGTCAGCGTCTTACAAATGATGATTTCTGTGATCCCTGCAGCTCCAACTTGGATTTGTCTGTTGATAATACTTTTTACAATCTTCCTGAGTCCAGTGTCATGGTTCTTTTGTCCATCTTAATTTTTGCTTTTTATTGGCCAGTCTAATATGTGGCATTTTCTTGGCAACTCTGCCTGGAAGGCTAGCATTCCAGAGTTGCCTTCTCACTGTTGACGTACAGACTGGTACTTTGCATCTTAAATCAGCACAACAGTTTATGGCTGTGCTAACACAATTGCAAAAGGGTTTTTATAAGGATCACATAGTCTTTTAAAATGATTAACTTGGATTAGCAAACATGCCACTGGAACAAAGGACTGAACAAACAAACCCACTCAAAATCAGTTTTCCAGCTACAACATTTGCAATGTAAACACTATATATGATGTTGTTATTCAAATGGACAAAGAAATATAATTTTTTTTAAAACAAGCACATTTCTTAGTGACCCCAAACATTTGAAGAGTAGTGTATATGCCAGACCCATTTAAAATGGCTATTTCATTGAAATGTATCACTCCTGTTACTCTGATTCAGTTTTGTTACTGTTCCTATGTGTATCAGGACTGAAAGTAACAGGTTTTTAGCATAACATTTGCAAATATATTACATGTGGCCACATGGCATCAGTGATTATATTATGAGGACACAGCACATATATGAGGTGCACCTACATAATAACATCTAAGAAATGATTTAGGTAACAGGACTAAACATAGAGATTGACATTCTCAATCATACTTAGTACAATAGTAACAATGTGATAATAAAAGAAAAATATTTTTGGTCTTCACATGGCCTTAATGATGCTGCTTCCTGTTGCTCTTGTGACTTGTGGAATGTTACACATTTTCATAATGGGGAATGTGCTTGGACTACTAGAAGTGGCAGATTTTCTGACCTTTAGCTATATCTTCCAAATAGCTGGACTTTGTAGCAATGAATAGTTCAGATTATTATCCTTACATATTCAAAATTCTTCTTATTTTTTTACCTCAGTTCTTTAATTCAATGCATTTTCTTCCATTTCAATGATCAGTTTATTAAAGAAGACAACTTTTTTGACATTCAACATTTTGGTTACAACAATATGTCGTTATGATACTGTAGAAATGTGTTTATTTGTTAATGACTCACAACTGTAAAAGTCATTAGCAGATCTGTTAATCACCTGTTAATCTTGGTTGCATTTCCTATTTGTTCTGTAAGTATTTGGACTTTCTGTCTTGAAATGATCTAGTGTCCTGGGGAAGGGGTGGGGCCCTGGATAAATGTCTACAGATCTTAGCCAGGTTCAGGACATTATTTGCCGGAAACAGTGGTTACACCTCAAATGCAACACAGTAATCAGAATCAGCTTCATAGCCAGGTACATTTAAACATGCAAAGAATTTTCTTTGGTGCTATGGTGCATAACACAGTAAGTAGTATGAGTTGAAAATAATAATAGAAATGACAGTAAATATAAAATGTGCAGACATTTACTTAATAAGTGGAAAAGTGTAATGTGCGGGAAAAAAGCCAATCAAATAAACAGTTTAATGAATTTCAAGAAGCCCTTTTGACATTAGGGAGTCCTAAAAGTTACACTCAGCTCCCAATGGTAGCATGCCAATGTAGGCCTACACTGTAACTACTTTCTCAGAGGGCTGTTGGCCTATGTACAAGGCAAGGAGGTGACCTTGGGTGCTGAATTCATTACTGGCCTCGAGTATTTGATACATTAATAAGGGAAGTGTCTATAACCATTGTAAGCAAAGTAAGTCTATTTGCATGATGAGCGAGGCTAGGGATATGACTGGTCATTCAGAGCTGATTTACAATGTAGCTCAACCACTACAAAAATCATGTGCTACAGCTAATCAAACAAAGCATTTGTAATTTATATTATATACTTCAGAATTCTTCTCAACCTGTATATTTGATTTCCTGTTGTTATTTCAACTGTTTTATTTGCTTTGTGAATCAGCAAAGTTACTTACAACATGAAACTGCAGCTACAATTACATGGATGTTGTATAATTGCCTCAAATTAGTTAATTCAGCTGCTGCCATTTTGGGTTCTAAAGCATAAATATGAAATGATACTAAATTATGACCACTCACTGGAGAAGCAAATAACATTGATCAGCTCGTAACAAGGACACATGTGAAGGTCAGACCTGAGCAACTTTGACAAGATAACATTTGTTATGGTCAGAGCATCTCTGAAACGGCAAAGCTTGTGGGGTGCTTCTGGTCAACAGTGGTAAGTACCTAAAGACAGTGATCCAAGAACGGACAAACTACAAACCAGTGACGGGGTGTTGGGCGCCCAGAGCTTATGGAAGTGCAAAGATAACAGGCTATCCTGTCTAGTCAAAACTAACAGAAATTCAGTCAAAGAAAAAGTGAATTATGGTGATGGGAGGAATGTGTCACTGCACACAGTGCATCACATCCTGCTGCATATGGGCTGCGTTGCCGTAGACCGGTCAGAGTGCCCATGGTGACCCCTGTCCACCAGCAAAAGCACCTTCAATGTGCATGTGAGCGCTGGAACTGGACCTTGTTGCAGTGGAAGTTTGCCTGGTCTGATGAATCTCATTTTCCTGGATGTGTGTGCCGTATACCTGAGGAAGCTATGGCACCAGGATGCACTGTGGGAAAACAAGATGACTAAATGGCCCGGTAAAGAATCCAGCGACCATGTTAAACGTCTGCAGTCAGTGCACGTAACAAATCCAGGCATAGCACTTAAAAAGGCCTGGGAACGTCTCCAGGAATGTTATGCAGCACCGGAAATAATCGAAAGGGCTCTTTTCAACCAGCTTGAAAATTTCCCAAGGCTTTTAGGAAAAGAACACTTAAAGCTATGGGAACTGGCAGAACACCACATTTTAATTACCATAACTCTAATTTAAGATTGTGTAAAAATTACACTGTATAGGGTTGACAGACTTAGTACAGGGTGCTTTGAGCTAAGTACTTGAGATATAGGGGCTAGGATCCCGCCTATTAACTCGAGTGAATAGAGCACATTAATTTGGGCTCAGAGTTACTTGGAGTATCTCGGTTCTTGGTCACGCCTTCGTAATTTTGTTACGGTTCTTTGGGGTAATGGGTAAGTACAGTTGTATGGTGGCTACTGTTGATGTATGGACATGGGAACGTTTGTGTCTCTAAGTTTTTTGTTTCAGTTCCATCCCAGATGCATGGCCTATCAGTTGGATTGATGGTGAATGACGGAGGTTACGTGAGTTTTGACAATGGTACTACGTTATGTGGTTAATAAATGGTCGATAAAAAGTTTGGAGATTTGCGTGGGGTGTGGTGATCTGTGTTTTATCTTGCCTCATCCAGGTATTTGCTAACCTGGATTGTCCGTTACCGCAATGTTTCACCAAGGCCCGTCTCGGCCTTCGGTCCAGCGAGATGGAAGTGGAACTCGACAGTCAACTTGGGTGCTTTCAGAGTGTTGTTTTTGTTCTGCCCAACCCGGCGTGGATGAGGGCCACTTCTTTGCGTTTGATGGTGGCCTGGAAGACCCTCGCGTTTTCTTTTGTGGCCTGGACTCTGTTATTATGGATGTGGTGTTGCTGCCCTGGGGGCCGCTTTGCCCCAACTTTGATTGTTTTGGGGGTAGTCTGCGCAAGGTCTGAAGACCATGGACAAACGTGGGGGATGAGAAGCATCCTTTGACTACAATACTTTCTGTAGGCACAGGCAACGGACGCCCAAGCCCCAAAGGTTCTCTTACCCAATCCAAATGAACCTGATGATCCATTTGTGCCACATGTACCATTGGGTGCGAGAGACTTACAGGCCATGCTCAACAAGCTTCCGAAACAGTCTGGAGGTGGAGGAAGATAGATTACTGTGTTTGAGCAACAGGCTGTAGAACAGCCACCGCAGCAGCGGCAAACTACTGTAACACAACAACAGACTTTTGTTATTCCACCACAGGGGAGAGACACCTACGGTCAACAGAGAAGGGGAAACATACGTGGAGCGGGAAACCAAAGAGTCCAAGACCCAAAGGGACAACCTGTCTTTTGCTGGGGATGTCAGCAGCATGGACACATACGTGGTGAATACACCATTAACCCGTGGCGACAGCCTTACAACCAACAACAGCCGCCATAACGGCGAGCCACTGGTGCAGACGGACAAGGTGCTGTTTGGTATTCCCCAGGAAGAGAATATGGAGGAAATGGTTAAGACCCAAGATAAACCCACAGACAGAAACCAGACACTGTTTGAGATTACATGATATCTGATCAGATGTTCACTTTCATCTACCTGTCCCATCCAAGAACCAAAAACTGGGCTCACAGTAGGTGAAGAACAAATCATTTATAGACACTGGGTAATGACTCTGGCTTTGCCGTGGTTCGACATACTATACTATGTGGGTTGACCGTTGAGCACTCCGAAAAAATCCCATCCCATTATTCGGCACAGGCAGCTGAGTTGT
Organism: Novumbra hubbsi; assembly: GCA_016801125.1. Taxonomy (NCBI): domain Eukaryota; kingdom Metazoa; phylum Chordata; class Actinopteri; order Esociformes; family Umbridae; genus Novumbra; species Novumbra hubbsi. The sequence goes on along the minus strand of JACXGK010008501.1, from coordinate 3,663 downwards.
TGGCACTCACCCATGCGTGTAATTTAGGAATTGTTAAGCGTCTAAATGTATATAGTGACCCGGCTTATGCGGTTTGTGTTTGGTGTAGTTAGATCGTGTGGGAAGTTAGAGGATACCTGACTGCAGCATTTGGATGCCAAATTGGATGCCAGATTGGCCAAAGCCCTACTAGTGGATCCTGCGGGACCGACTGCTAGTTTGGGCTCATACATCACCTTCGTCCGGTCATTCAGCTATTGGTCCCACCATATTCTGTCTAAATCAAAAATACTGGTGGCCAACCTTGCCTAAGGATGTCAGTGCTTATGTCTCCTCCTGCTTGGTGTGCGCCCACACCAAGGCACCCAGATATCTACACTTGTGTAAGTTAATGCCCTTGCCGGTTCTACAACAACCCCGGTCCTGACTCAGGATTTCACCCCGAGGCCAATGGGCAGGTGGAGCGCATGAACCAAGAACTGGGTAGGTTCCTGCGCGCCTATTGGCAGAGTCAGTGGGTGGAGTTCATGCCCTGGGCAGAGTAATTCCAAAATTCCCTCCATCATTCGTCCACTTACCTGTCACCCTTCCAGTGCATTCTAGGCTACCAGCTGGTCCGGGAACCTTGGCACGGGAGTCTGACGGACGAAATGTTGAGAAGCTGAAAACCTGAATCAGGCAAGAATGAGCAGTGACCTTTGCTTTCAACCAAACCCTGTGACATTGGAGAGCTAAAATGGGCTGCCCCATACTAAAATAATATGTTAATTATATGCAAATGCATAAACATTTTACTTTGTTCCCTATGCTCTTCACTGAATTTAAAAAAGAAACAGCAGAATAACTTAGTTTATCAGAACATAGTAAGAGAGGAGTAGTATACGGCAAATCAAACTTTTTTTGACAGGTGCTTCCGGTTCGGGGAGGCGGGACATAAGGGGGCAGGGTTGTCCCCCGGGGCGTTTGTGCATGTGTGTGTGTTTTAATATTATAAATGCGTGTGTGTTCGCCCCCCTTTCCTTGGTGGCGACATCTTGTTGCCTGGCAAACCCTGGAGGGGTTCCCCACCTCAACAGGTGTCGTGGTGATAAGGTTGGTTTGTTATCCCCACCTGGGTGTCGTGTTTACCCATCCCTTTCTTTGGTAGCGACATCTTGGCGCCTGATGGCTAGATGCGCTCCTTTTATTTGGATAGGGCGCTGTTTTTACCTGGCGTTGTGTTGCCCAGACATCGAAAATGAAAATGTAAGCTAGAGAGGCGTCAGTTTTACTCTTTGGAGTTTAGCTAAGTTGTTAGAACTTAAATGTCAAAATGTATAATAATAACGTTGAAGCTTATAAGAAATTACCAGGATACGAAGCAAAATCTTTAGAAACATTAACTTGCAATTTACCTGAGATTCTAAAGGGGTCAGTTTTAACACAATATAGTACATTAAAATATATTTACAATCCTACGTGTGCTTGTTTAAAACTATGAGAATAAGAAGACCGAAATTATAGTGTTTGGATAGGCAGTTTGTATGTTGAGAATTGTCTCTAAACGAGAAGGTGCAGATTTAAAACTAACAGTTTAGAGCTGTAACTCCTATAATAAGAGTAACCTCTCGCTTCTAACAGAATATCCAGTGTATGGTGTTTTTAGTAAGTTGGTTAATTACTATGTGGAATTATTTAGCTTCCTATTAACTGACTGGCCATTGATACGCGTTTTATTGTACAAGATTCAAGACCTCTTCACACATCGTGTTCATTTAAAACGACGGACCCCAAAACTGTTTGAAATCAAAGCCATTTGTTTGGGGGCGGGGGGTTGATTTTCGAACGGGTGGGGGGTCTATTGTCCTTATAAAAACTTTGATTAGCGAAACAAATGTCATCTTCAGATCTAACAGAGCGAAGAAAACTGCAGTGTCTTTTAATCGACAGATTCTGACGATGCGTACAGAGAGGTTCCAGAACATGTTTTAAACGTTGGCAGCGGTATAGAGATCGTTTATGGTAAGCGTGAGCTATGTTTTTTAAAAAGTATTTATAAATGTTTATAGAATATATTTAAAAAATATTTTAAAATCGACAGATTCCGACACAGACGACAATGTTCCAGGCGATACAACGGTTACCGATGCTTTGGCTAACGATATTGTTGAACGAAATGGTGAGTAAGCTAAACAAAATTAAACTTAGCTATTTAAAAAAAATAAACAGATGATTAAAGTCTATATATGCCTCTTTGTTTTTCAGAGCTTTTAAACGTACACGCTGTTCAAGAGTTGTTTCCTGAAATTCCCAACTTTGCTGAAGAAGCACAACGGGGGAGCAGAACCCATCAAGAGCAGGCCACAGAATGTGAAGTACTTACTGCAAGTAACGTTCATTCTGATGCTGAAGGTAGCCCATTAATGTCCCGAGCAGAATTCTTTAAAATTTGGAATGCTAGGCAAGACACTTTCCAAAGACTTCTTCTTGAATTAGCACAGAAACAGCGTTGTCAAGATGTTTTTTTCTGGAAATCCCGCCAAAACTTTGAATTCTTAACCAGGCAGCGCTGTAAAGATAAACTGTTCTGGAAAAACAAGTTTTCACTGCTTAAACGTAAATAAAAATGGACCCCAAACAAAATTATGACGATTTGAAATAACAAATTAAGAGTCTAAATCCTCAGACAAACGTTCCAGACTATGCTGGTGTAATTAGAGAGATTATGAGTTTAAATTCTGTAGAAAGACCTAACTATGACTCATTGGTTAATGAAATTAGTGGTTTAAACCCTGAAGCAGTTGTACAGCAAATTGATAATTCAAATGTATACATGCAAGCGCCTTTAACAACTCCTGATTATGATGCTGTTTTTAGGGATATTATTGCTTTAAACAATGTAGCTGAGCCTTTAGAGCCACAGATCCCCTCAGCAGATGTGAATAATGATTCTGCGGTTGTTGAACAAAATGTTATTGTACAAAATGTTAATATTGTAGAACCACAGATACCCTTTGCAAATGTGAATCAACAGGGTGGTGTTATTAACCCAAATGTAAATATTGTTTATCGTAATAAATTCAGTAACATTGCAATACGTCAACGTTTCAATTTTACACCAATATAACGGTTGTACGATTACGCTGCATTTTACACAAACATTGTAGGTACATTAACAGAGTTGTTGGAGAGAGCTACCAATTATGCAGCACCCAGGGATGTTCTGCAGTTAGAGATTAGAGGGGAGTCAATACGTAATGTTGTATCGCATGTTATGGAGCACGGTGATGTAACTTTGGATCAATTTCTTGATATGATTGAAAGACTCGTACAGTCCAATTGAGCAGTCTTAACTGATAGCTCCCTGGAGTTGGTTGTACAAATTTTGAGAACTCCACAGGGTGCTGGGGCCCCGAGGAGGAAGGCTGAGACTCTTTTGAAATCAGAGATAGTCAACAGTAAAAGACCACATCTTATTGTACCCTTGAATACGGGTAACAACAAGAATGTTTTGCCATATGTCTGGCACATTTGTTAAATCCAGGGATTACTGATTTAGAGGGTATGAGAAAGGCTCATGAGTTTCAGGTATCTGTTGGGCTATCAGTACATGAAGCCGTAGCGTTCTCAGATATAGTCAAATTCGAAAGATTGTTGGGTATCAAAGTTGTTGTTTTATACCATAGTAGAGATGATGCAACCCTC
>JACXGK010008500.1:10486-22336 GCA_016801125.1 Novumbra hubbsi | reverse complement strand
CCCCCCCCCCACCCGGGCTGTTCATGCTAACCTCATTTTCTTGTGGCTGTTCTTCTTCACCGCGGCCTCCTTCTCATTCTTGTCCTTCTTGTCCTTCTTGGGCAGCAGCGTGGGCGAGGCGAACTGGGGCGTCACCTGCTGAGCCACCAGCTGGGAGACGGGACGCGGCTTCCTGTGTGGATGAAGTGCGACAGGCGGACCGTTTAGCCGGGGAGACGTCGTGCCGTAACTGTTTTGTAGAGCGCAGGCCCATGCATAACCTATGACCACTCTGTAGATTCGTCAAGTAAAACCGTGTTCTGTGTTTTGCCACCGGAGCCCAATAGAGAGAAACATAAACCATAGACTTCGCTGAGTGAGCGTTCACCTTGACAGAAGCACGACAGCCAAAATAATTTCGAGTTCAAACAACAAGTAAAAAGTGACCACAGTCCATTAGAAGAGTAAAAAGACCATGCAACATTCAATGTATACGTGACGCCCGTTCACAGTGGAAGCGGTTATGTGTTTTTCATTCCATTGCTTCATCCTTCTATATATTGTTCACACAAACACCTATTATGCAATGTTTCCAGGAGCCCTGTTTGCGTCAAGTGCCAGGTTCTGTGTGTTATGCTCGCTTTAGGGAATGGCAAATTACCAGCGTTAAATGCCAGCCTGGCCAAGATCTCTGTGCAGAAAGACCCGTCTGGTGTTCTGCCATGTTTGGAGTAGTACAACGTACACCGTTTCTGTGTGTGTCTGAGTTTGTCTGTGCTGAATATAGTGATCTTTCAAATGTACCCTTTTACAATAATGGCTAGACAAGAGCTGGGATGTGGCTTGTTACGCAATGCAAACGGAAAAGAGAGCGGTTTAGTTTAGATCACTAACAGTCTAGTGCATCTTGAAACGACTACTTTCATAGAACTGTTAAAGAAAAAACCCCTCAGAGCCACTGCATCGAGGCCTGGCATAATGACTCATGGCTCATACAGAAAACACACGTGAACTCTGTATGATGACAGTCACCACACTCGCCACCACATAAAGCGGTGAGATTCAACGAAGAACACACACATATGTACTTTTAAATGTCGCCAATGAACACACAAAACTGCATAGGCTGCGAAATGATGTCAACCTCTAGGAAAATGACATCTTTCAAAGTCTTTATTGACGTCAGGCAGTCCAATCAATCGATGTGACATTCTGGTGTTGGCTAAAGTTGCCTTGTCGTGAAAAACAGTGGAACAAAAGAGAAATCTGAAGACCTCAGAAATCTGAAGAGTTGTTGATGCTCAAGGAGCTAGAAAAAGCATTTCTAGAGAGGCTTCATCAATATGCAACCTGACAGACTTTGTATCAACGGAGAAGAGCAGCACTGCTTTCCTCCTAGGAGTGGGCGTCCAGCAAAGATCACAGCAGGTCAGGGAGGTGACCATTGTAGAAAACCCAAATGTAGCAACTAGGGATCTGAAGACATGGCTTACGCGTGTTGACGTCTGTGTCCAAGAGTCCACCGGAAGATACTAAACAAGTGATGTTCGTGCAAAGTTAGCATGGAAGACAACGCTGCTTTCCAAAACAAAATCAATGCCGCTTGACTGGATCCTCCAAAACCGTAACAAGTGTCTATGGACAGAGAAGGCACGATGCTTGTTGGAGGAGAAATGCTCATCTTAACCGTAAAGGGAGTGTAATGGTTTGGGGCTGCTTTGCTGCATCACTGTATACTTTTCTTTTTTTTTTTTTACAGATAAATCAGTTAAACACTTATTCATCTGAATCCGAAAATATTTTGGTTAATGCAGTATGACAATGACTGTAAACACAACAGAAGATCTGGTGCATACAGAATAAATTCACATTTTGGAATGTGACCACAACCTTATTAAAATTCTGTGGCGTGACCAGAAGCAAGCCGCTCATGCAAGATATCTCCAGAATATCCATGAACTGAAACAATTCTTTAAGCAAGAACGGCTAAAATACGTCTTCAGAATGTGTGCTTCTCCTCTCCCCACACTCACACACAGTACCATGGGTGGAACTGCTGATGACTAGCTTCCAACAGCCGGGGAACAATCTGTAACCAAATAACCCATTGTTGTGTGTGTGTCCCAACTCCCCAAACGCATTGGGATGGATGAGGGGAGGGATGTGCTGCTAGGTGAAAGGGGAGACTGCTGCCAGGACTAATATTGTAATGTTGAACAGAGGCGGAGTTGTAGCGGGAGCCGAGCCGTTAACCCAATCAGAGGTTATTATGAAAGCACTTTACTGTAGGCAGTCTGTGTGTGTATGTGTGTGTCCTCCAGTATTGGTCAATCATTTAGACTTCATCACAGGGGCGGGGGGGGGTCTGGACTGGAGGGTGACCGATGAATTTCTCGGCAAACCCTGGCAGACTAGCCTACAGTACGTTATGACATTAATACCTCGCGTTGGAACTGCGATGTGAACATAATCCCGGGTCAATATTCCGCCACTCACGGGGGGGGGCTCCGTGTTTAGGAGCCTACGGACTCAGTTGTGAATGCAGTTTGGGGAATCGGTTACCCCCAAGCGCACCTACCGGCTAACGTCTTCTGGGTTGAGCGAGCGAGTGGGATAGGAATCTGTCCGGCACGAGATGTGCTTGGGGAAACCATGTCTCAACTTTCCCACATCTTTGACCGTCCCACACCATAAGCCATATTGTGACGTCACACTCGTAGAAATGTTGAGTATGACATTTTAGTACTTAAGAAAACCAAATGTTGTCGATGCAACCCCCCAAAATCATTCTACCGCTGTTCTGCGGTATATTTATTTACCAGTGATGTGGTTCATGTGGATGGACTTGCTCCTGGTATTCACCTATGTCATAAATAGACCAGGTGAATACTTGGTGGCTACATTGGAAAAGCTGAGGGAATGGCATCCTGGGAACTCGTGGACCCAGGGGGAGGCTGGCCTGAGGGCCTCCTCAGTCCGGGAACCCGGCCTCTTTTGAGCTCTTGGGAGCAGCTCTGGAGGAAAGCTGCAGTGGTTGTTGTTTTGTTCCACCAACAAAATAGTCTTGGTTTGAGAAGCGCTTCAGTTTAGTTGGATTGTTAGTCCTAGTCATATGGCAGGGCTGGTGTAATACATTCTCTTGGTCACCGTCATTGAGGATATTCCTTCTTTCATGCATCTGTTCTTATAATTTCTTGCCGTCCTGCTGGTTGTTTTTTTTTGTGCTCTGGTACTTTCGACCCGTCACAGCTCTTTCATCTGCTTTCTGGGGAGAAAAGCTGTCGAATGAAATGAGTTTGGCCAGTTTTGAGTAAAAGTGCAAAGGAACCATCCGGTTTCTGTTTATATACCCTCAAAATCAAAATGGGCATATTAAGGAAATTAAAAGCTATGAAAACGAACCATCATGTTTCTATCATGTAGCATTTTATTAAATAATAGCTTTTAGGAAGCTGATGAAAGATGGCAAAAAAGCCTCTCAAATGTCAGCCTCAAATTATAATAAAACAAGACCATGTGCTAAAACAGAATGTGGTCTGCTATCTTACAGTTGCCCTCGGTTGAACTTTGCAGAAATGAAAACAAAATGAGACCCGTCACCCCTGGCGCTGCAGCGGTTTAACAAGCTCTTTGTTAGCACCAAGCTGACCACCAGAGTCTAGGATCGAGCGTACACTGACGCTCTGCTCGAGGAACGTCTGGGCTTTGGCAGGATTTCACATTCTCCTCACGCTCTAGTGACAAAGCAGTTAAGGGGTCGTCGGATGAGTGAACCCTTATATGCATTGTGGGAAATCTTGTCTTAAAGGCACAGTTCACCCAAATTAGTGTTTCCCCTTCATTGTGAATAAATACTCGTTATGCCCATGATGAAATAAAAAAGGGGTGACATTTGCTGGAGTGTTTTGACTGAGATTTCTCATGGCACATAACCATGCTTACCTGGTATCCCCTCCTGAAGTAAAACAGGAAAGGAAGCAAGAGCACACGCCTTAATTTCTGATCTGCCTCACGGACCTTTGCAGCCACTCATCAGGCTTCAGTCCAGCTCTCTGACACCCCCTGTTGGATGGTGGTTCGAAAAAGCCCTCTCATCACAATGTCATTGTAGTTGTGAAAACGTCAGTCCTTTTAAAGCACAACTGACCTCTCTCTCTCTCCACCTCGCTTTCGGTGATTTCACGTCTCACCCCCCAACCTCCCGCTCACACTCCCTTCCCTCAGCCACGCGCTTAATCTGTCAAGCCAGGCAGGTCTAATGCCACGGACTGATTCCTCACCCTTCTGCCCGGATGCACTTATCAAATCGCGTGCATGTGTGCTTTTGCGGAAGAACCTTCCTCCTCAGTTGTCCTTGAAACTAGTCCAGGCAGTCTAGTAGAAAAATGCTGAACAGAAGCAAATGACGTGATATGAAGTCGTCGGTAATTGAGGCCCGTGCTACTCTGTCGGACTTCCTGTCGGTTTAAGAACCGCGATGATTCACTGATGGCCACGGGCCGTGCCGAATCTCCCAGGGCTGTAGTAAGACAAGACGGTAGGCACTTTTGACGCTGTCCACGGTGTTCCTGCCAGGGCTGACGGAGTGACTGCTCACATTGGATAATAAAAGCGGGAGTTGCAGACCGGATGGGAGAGCATCATGACGCCAATTGTTTTGCGATACAGATAAAGGCCTGGTTAATCATGTTATTCGTTATCTTCATTGTCAAAAGATTACCGGGATTAAGTGGCATAAAGCGTCCAACGAATTGCGCTTCATGTCTTGTCTCGTGAGTCATGGGACCTAAAAGTAACAGGAAAACAGCTCTGGACATGTTTGCGGTGGGCCCCTGGTAATGTAAATCTGACGTGGTCTTCACTTTAACATGGCAGACAAGGGAACGCCAGTGCCACTGCGTTGAAGCTGCGTTGAAGCCAGAAAGACAAGTCACTGCAAGAAGTGCTACCCCCCCCAAATTCCAGATATGTAACCAACAGCAATCCCTCTATTTAGATGGAAACACCGGATCATCTCTGGTCTCGGATCTGTTTGAGGGTTGACCAGTGGACCATCGTTGTCGTCCCACAGGCAAAGGACGAGAACCTGGCACTGGCGGACCTGTGATCTGTGTGCGGGATAATGCCCTGTTGATAAGAGATGGGGTCTACTGTACTCTCACAGATCAGTCCATCTAGCCTACATACTCAACACTTTCTGTACTTGGGCAGGTGTGTGTGCGTGCGTGTCTGTGTTACTCCTGGGACTGGATCCAGGAATATGATTAATGCCTCTTACTGCCCGAACACGCTGCTCCCGTCTGGAGCGGTGTGGTGGGGGTGTGTGTGTGTGTGTGTTTGTACATGTACGTTTGTGACGGATGATTCTGTACCTCCTATGGTTCACAGCTCAACAGCCCTTCAGCCCCGGTTCCCTGGCTGACTCGCACGATTTCACGCATGAATTCCCGGGAACGCTTCCATAGAGCCAACTGCCATTGTAATAAAACGTCCATGCACTTTGCATCCGTTACTCTGGCACACGACACTATACAGTCATGTGGCGTATGTGAATGAATGAACATAGACCAGTGTCCAATGACTGTTGGGCACTGTACAATTAGCATAATCTAACTAACATTCACTGCAGACACTCCAAAACCGGCCTAGGTTGACATTGGGCCTTCGTGCCACTGACAATGGAAGTAAGAACTGGATTTTCTCCTGAAAGCTCCCAGAAAATTACAGTAGACAAGGACATGGTAAGAGACAAGTGCTTGTCTTTATACTTGCAAGGGACATGACATATGGGCACTTTAGCTCAGTTCCCATGAGGAAAAATATAATTTGTGTCTTTAAAGGTTGTCTTTAAGGGTTAAAATTACAATTTGGTATGGGGTAAGGATTAGGCTAAGGTTACACGTTTCGGTCGTTTCTGATTTTTTATGGGAATAGTTCTCAAAATCCACAGGATATTAAATCTTAAGAGGTTTGTATTCTGGTGTGTTTGCTCTTAGCATGGTTCTAACTGCCTTAACCCGGTCGATTGCACTGAGTCAACCTTGCTGCACTGTATACTCAGCTGTTGGAACAACACAGCGATTGGTGCTTTGGTGCACAAGAGAACTATGGGACAAGGAGTTGTGAGAGATGATTGGCTGTTAGACTAAGCCAATTAAGTCAATGTCTCATGTGTTGGAATTTCTCAAAACTTTCTTATTGGCTAATGAAGGTCAAGCTTGACTGTTTGTTCCAGAACTTTAGTGAATTTGGACAGGTGTCTGAAAGTAAACGCCAAAAGAAAATCCTATCTCACACTTTGTATAAACTTGTAGAATCTTCACTATAGTACGTAAAGCAGAATTCCCCCCCCCCCTCTTCGAGCTGAAAGTATTAAAACAAAATCAGCTTAGATGCTATATTGTGTATAGAAAGGTCAAATAATATTGGTCTTCTCGCACCAAGTAATTTGGCTCCAAGGCAGAAAGCCTATTGAATAATTTGACTGTAAAAATGGCACTTGTGGAAAAATTTGGGTGTTTTATTTTTCATATGGCAAAAGCCTAGAAGTCTGAGCCAGGGAAAAGAGCGTTGTACTTTGAGAGTAATTTTCTTGTCTTCCCTTACTCTGAAATAACCGAGGAAAGACGTGAACAGACAGTCATTAAATGAATGCGTTCCAATATGCCTGCTTGGTTTTTTCAAACCGTTTGGCTAGTGGTGCCTTTTAAATTTCCTGAAAACGGGGCAGTATTTACTACTACGCTGGAGAGGGTACCACCTTGTCTAGCAGGGTGCTTTTAATTCTGGACCTTTTTCGTGGCATCTCTTTTGGACTCCACTGTGTGCACGTAGCCTCATCACACCTCTCTCAGATGGTCTCTCTCGCTTTCGTTTCTTTCTTTCTTCCTCCTCCCTCCCACTCTCATTCCTCCCTCCCACTCTCCCTACTTTCCTCCCTCAACCCATCTCCTTGATCTTTTCTCCCTTATCCGTTCTCCTTCGTGCTTTCCTTAAGTCTTGCCTCACCTTGGTTTTCCTAATGAACTGTTCCAACACTCATTCCTCTGGCAGTCAAGTTAGGCTCATTATGCTTGATGTGGTAACTTTTGACCAGTGTAGCTTATTCACATTAAAACGGAACTAAAATGGCCGTGGCCACTCTCCGATACCACGCGGGCGTACTTACAAACAGTACGTTGAAGATAAACATCTGAGTTGAAAGAAAATATAACAAGATAGGAGTTTGTACACAGTTGATAAGGAGCAATGACAAGCAACTACACCAGCAGCCTTGTAAGTATTAAAACAGGGAAAATATTGAGGTTGTGGCACTGCGCCCAAGACTCTGGGAACTGAGGGAATTGGGCCAATCGGTGGGAGGGATGTTAGACAGCGCTGCTTTGCCACCTGGTGCCATCTGTTGGAGGAAAGTTACTTGCCAGTGGAGTTGTCGGTTGTCGTTGCGGCCTTCTGTCGTACTTGTAGATTAGCGAGCAGCGTGATAAGATGCTGAACGGTCTGACGAGGTGTGCATATTAAGGACACCTCCCATATACCTTTTTATTTTGCCTTTGTAATGTTAGTGATCAAAATGAATTACACCCCCCCCCCCAAAGACCTGTCAACATCGAACCAACTTCAGCGTGAATTCTGTACATTGTCCACAAAAATTTACATTTCCGAAATGTCCTTGACACAAAAAACAATCAAACACCTGAACGGTGATGCTCGTGAGCATGTTTATTTTTTGTCCGTTTCTCTTCGCCCATACACTTTCAGGATGAGGAGCCATCAAACAAGTTGGAGGGGGAAACAATTTAACTGTAAGGTAGGCATAAAGATAACACTGTTAGTTAAGTTTAAACACAATCCTAAACTAAAATGCAGCTGCCAGTTACTGCAATATGTTTATGATAAACGACATTCGCGTTAACAGCTCAACACATTTACTTAGAACAAAATGCACATTTACAGCCAATTTTAGTCATAACTAACTTGGGGCCATTTATGAAAAGGCAATAAATGGTTTGTTTTTAATCCAGTGTCGTTTCGCAAACTCCAGGCAATTTACTCTCTTGATGAAAGCAGAAGCTTCCTTCAGGCAACATTTCCGAAAAACAAACTGCATTACCGCGGCTACCATTGTCGAATGACATCACTGAAAAAGCGCTCGGTGCTGTTGTTACATGTGAAAATGGCTACAGTTCGGAGAAACTAAATTCCAGCAATTATATCAGCAGTATGCTAATGATATTGTCCTGCTAAAACACAGTTTGAAGTGTTTTTGACGACATTTCACCTTGCATCGTCCCTCTGCAAACGTCAGTCAGCAGTTTCCACTCATGCAATCGGACAATTTCTATTGCACTTGACCCTAGGCTGGAGCCGGAGGTGAAGAACTCTGGATTCTGGCACCGTGTCCCTGGAGACGACCCAAAGCTAAATTGACCCGAATATAAAGTTAGCATGGGCCTTTAATATCGTCAACAATCTGTTGTCCCACATTCTACGTGTTTTAGGCCGAGTTTGGTCCGTGGCTTTTTCCCCTCTTCACAAAGAGGAAGAGGGAGGAGCTTCCCCTCTGGTTGTGGTGTTTGTCTGGAGGGGCGGGAGACACAGGTCGAGTCGTGTCGCTATTGGCCCTTCTTTAACCATCTCGACCTTCTTGACCTCCTTTGTTGGCCATCTTGCCAGCCTGGTTGTGTGCGCTGGCCACGTGGCCTGGAGGGGCCCGGAGGAGGGGTGTTCAGTAGTGGTCCCCACCTCATCCTCTCTGCTCTACGCTGCCTGTGTTCGCATGAACGCGTGTGGCGGAGTTAGGGTCTCTGTTTCAACCTGTGCGCTACGGGAGTCACTGGTGGAGTCCTGGCTGTAGTCGGGTCCGTTCGGTCCAAAATTCATAAAGGGCCTTTATTGGCATAAGAAAACATGTTTACCTTGCCAAACCTTTCTCTTTGCCTCTTGTGGGTTTTTTTTTTGTGTGTGCAGCGGTGTGTGTGTGTGTGTGTGTGTGTGTGGGGGAACCGGATAAGGGATGTCTCCCTCTCATCTTCCTGTGTGTGCAGCGGCGGTTGTGCTGGTTAATGGTGGCTTTAAGACCGTTGTCCTGATGAGAATCTTTGTGCCTCTGATGACAGCACACTGATTAAGCCCTAGCATACTAATGAACCCTGCAATGGGAGTCTGGCAGCTGCTGTGGCAGCCTCTTTTCAGCAACTAGAGACACACACACACACTCTCCCGCATGCACAAATATGCAATCACAGGCCCGTGTACACACACACACACACACACAGACTACAGAGCATTCCAGTCACAGAGGCAATGGAGACAATTGAGTCAGCCTACACACTGTTAACTGGCTCATTTGAAAAGTGCTCTTTAAAACGGGGATAATTGGTTATGCATGAACGACAAGGATAATGTTCAACCTCTGGTAATAAAACCGTGGAGGGGGAGGGGCAGAGAGCGGAGGGGGGGTTGTGGCGGGGGGTAGACAGGAGAAAGAAAGAGAGATGTCCCCTGAACCACAATATGAACTCACAGGATGCATGACAAGAGAACAGGGATGATTAAATGGCCCCAAGACCTCTAAACCCCTACCCTTTTCCACTGAGGTCATCACAACGGTCAGCCTCTTCAAAGTGTCTGTGCCCGTGTTGATCTTTGGTACTGATGTTCTCATATGACCATATCAACTGGCCCTGGTTCATGACCTATCTATCTACGCCCTATAATCTTCAGCTATGAAGGATTAGAGGAACAAGTAAGAAACAGATCAGTTTACTTTTGTCCCAAATGGCACCCTATTCCTTATTGTTGTGCTAGTGCACTACTTTGATCCATGATTTTAACCTGGGATTTAGAGTAGTATACGACACACGATGCACAGGATCCCATTAGTGAGGTATGATGGTATGCCTCTTGTCCTGACAGAACAGAAGTTACAGTTCCAATTCAAAGTAAAGTATTAAAGTAAACAAACGTTTCAAAGAGAAACCTGAACTACCTGTAACAGGGTTTCCCCCCCTTGAATACAGCAAACCGGGCTTCATATAGATCTTCACACAAGGACGGCACGTTTTAGTTGGAGAGTACCCAAGAATACTGCTACTACTTGGTAATGACTGAATTACAGCATGTAAGCTTTTTGCAGATAAAGATTTGACATGGTATTTTTCTTTCCTTAAAGAAATACATGCACTTGTAGATTAATTAATTGACCTGCGTGTACTGTAAATGGGTTGTCCCTTGCAGTTTTTTAAAACGCATGTTTAAATCATTACCGAATGTGTAATAAATCAATGTTTGATATCTATCTACATATGTCTATTACTTATTGGCTAATATGATGTATAAAGCCCACCCTTTTACGGAGATCAACAGTCATTGGTGTATTACAAGATCAACTTTATGACATCACAAAGTAGGCCAAAAGTCTTATCCCACCTGAAAAGGTTGAAATTCCAAGGATTTTGTTTACACACAACTCTTACACAAAGTATATCCAATATATTTCGGGGTGGTTCTATTACAAAAAGAAAAGGGGAAATAGTTGTTGACTGCACAGGACCTTCAAGTAAAATGCAAATGAGTAAAAACAAAATATGTAACAATACCCTGTTCGTTGTTGCACTGTTTCATAATCAGTATCAATCTGTTCTATGGTAACTAATACTGCAGCATTAAAAACCATCTAGATAGCTTATGTTTAAACGTATCGTTAATAGACTAACAGGAATGGACACAATCTGATACCTAGGCTAACAAATCGCCGGGTAGACTACCCATTTGCACTATCTAAACAGCATTTTATCTTCGAACAAAATGAATCGTATACACTTACCTTGTTGACGTCCCTTTCCTCACATCGCACATCATGCACTTAAAAGCCTCCGCGGTGTTCTTGTATGTGCAAACGCTACAATCCCAATATCCCTCGTTCTCTGAAGGCTTTGGTTGACGCTTCGGCCTTCGAACAAAACAAAACGGACAGAAAATGCATCAGTTTCACATCCCCTGTTAGCGGTGCTGTGTGTGCATCATGTATCGGCTATAATATGCTCGCGCTGTCAAACATCTGGGAAGATGATCCATACAGCGTTCCGAAAGTGTTCTGTTTTACGAGCTCGCGCTATGATTTGACACCGCAATAAAACAAACAGTCCGCCATGGTAGCTACACTGTGGCGGCTACCTCATACAGACACACACACACACACGCACACACACACATCGCCCCTTCACACACTCTTACACATTCGACACCACACGCACACACACCGAGCCCGTAGTGTTTCAATTATGTGGCATGGTGTGCAGTTCTCAGCATCAATGTCACCAGCGTAACGAGTCAGACATTACCTTGTTGGACTTCTCTTGTCTCCCATGCCGCCAAAAGTTTGTTTGCTAATGTTCAAATAAAGACAGTCGTTATGTATATTTTAAAACGCGATTCGCGATGAGGTATCGCACAGCTCCCAGCTGTCGTGGAAACTCCAGTCGGAAAATGGTCACATGACGCGGTTTGTCCAATGACATTCGAAGCCATTTCCTCCTGAGCCTGAAGACGGGACGAAACATTCCTGATTCGATTTTGAATTGATAAGATACAAATTAACACTAAGCTGTGTAACCCACGTGCTAATGGAACACATTGTGCAGTGATAGGATCTAATAATTATATATGATTATCTGACATTGGCGCCATCTATAAAGAGAAAACGGATAAACGAGATTCTGTACAGTTGAACGTTAGCTCTACATATATCTCGCGGCCTCATGTGATGGAGATTGCTGGCAGTATAGTTTATAACCAGGTTACGACATTGCTAATCTTTGTCGACCAAAACTCTTCATATCAGTGTTGTAGTGGGGGGGGGGGGGGGGG
>JACXGK010008500.1:0-10386 GCA_016801125.1 Novumbra hubbsi | reverse complement strand
TACCCAACTTTTTCGGCAACAGTCTGTCTCACTCAATGACAGACATACGAACCGTTTTTTAAGTCCATTAACTCCTGGTACTTCCTTGTCTTCCGTTCCCCCGAAAAAAAACATTATCTTTGATAAGGATGTATCAAATAGTAAATGCAATAATGTATGTTCTGATATTTTAGTTGGCTCAACACCTATAGTGATTATCTAAATGCTGTAATAGCTGTTTAAGTAGAGACTGCTGTTTAAGTAGAGACTGAATTAGTCGTTTTGTATATCTATTAATTCAGTAAACCCAATTTAAGTAAAAAACTGTCAGGGAAGTGAAAGAGCACAGTGGTGCAGAAAGAGAGGTTAGTTGTTTACTAGTGTTAAATAATGAATGTTTTGTTGATAAAGGCATACATATTTTTATCTAATCATTGAATTAGGAAAATCACACTACATCATTGATTTTATATATACCTTTGCTGGACCTTCTCCACTTCCCCCCTCATCCAATTCCATTGCTGTAAATGGCAGGTCACTCTTAAAGATGACCTTTTGCTAACAGATGGGGTTCTTGCTAGCAGGTATAAATCACACCGTTCAAGGCCAGCTGCAGCCTGTCCGGTCTGGGCACCTGGCTCCCTGTCACCCCATCTCCTGGAGAATCTTTACTGATGGCTCCAGGAGGGAGCACAAACATGAGAAAACGCTGCACCCATCAGCACCACCACCACCACTACTACCGTAAATGCGAACTTGAACATCCATCTCTGGTCAGCAGCTGGAGTAGAGGGAGCTTAATGATTGATATTGAAATGCAGGAAATAATGTCCCGGACTGGAATGTTCTTCACATCTATCTATCAGCAATGTGGGATTGATCTTTCAAGTAAAGGGGGGGGGGGGGTTCAGTCATTCCCTAATGGTCTCTTACTGACTTCGCATTGTGCTCACACCAAAAGGGATGTAGGGATGGATTCATCTTCACAGGAATAGCTTTATTTCCTTAAGTTGGCATACTAGGATAGGTGAGAAATACAGTAAAACAACTATATAGTACAAGTTCAAAAGAAAACAGTGCAGACACAAAAGTAAGAAATTATCTCCATTCACAATTATACATAGTACAGTGGTCATGGCGTCATAATAAGTACACCAAGGATCAAGGATGTACAAAACCCCCTAAATTACTATTATAGCCGCCTTGGAGGACTCCAGCCAAAAGGGATGTGTAATGGAACCCTGTTCATGAAACACATCCACACTCTGGTTTAATTACACTATTGCAGACTCTTCACCAACCGAACCTCCCGGGGCGAATAACTGCAGCTCAAGAATCCAAACACAACATCTTTAAACTGGCCTCAGTCGCTTAGTTCTTCTTCGTCACTGAAATAGGCACTCTTTTTGATCTTGGGTTTTTTGGAGTCATCTGATGTGGATGCTTGACCAGCCTCTTCCGCCACAAAAGCCGTCTGCTGTCGCCTGCGTTGCTCTTCCTCGATACGCGCTTGCTGCAAATACATAGTCCCATCGCGTTAGCGGGGAGTGCTCGATAGGATACGTCATGCCGGGTTTCACGACAAATACCAAGTACATTGAGGACTTCAGGTAATAAAGTTGCTAACATTAACTAATAGTACACGTGTGCACTTACCTGAAAAGCTATGGCTTGACTTAAGCTATCAAGAGCTGGGTCTTCTCCCTCCTCCTCACTGTCCTCCTCTTCGCTGGAAAAAACAGTGGAGTAAGAAACAAATGACTTTACAAAACCAAACAAATGACTTTACCATGAGGAAAGTAGCATCATGTTTGAAGATTGAACTACAGTCCAGTGCAAATATCTTCGTTAAAAATAAAATAAATATCAAACGATTCTAGCAGTTGGCAAACACGAGAGAGCACCATCATCTCCTTGATAAAATACTTACACTTCCTCAGGCTCTACAGCCTTTTTCTTCTTTTTCTTTTCTTTCTTCTTAGGTGGATCTCTTTCACCAAGCATGTTTTTGGGGCATGCATAGCTTAAGTGACCTGTATCCTAAGGTTGGGGGGAAAATGAGATCATATGAAAAGCAATAACGGGTCAGCGACATTGTAAGAACGTGAAGAATGTGACTCTGGCGATGGTTTATCGGAGTGTTCACTTACACCACATTCATAACATTTCGACTTGTCTGTGTAGTTTCGTCTCCTGATAAACTCTGTTGCTCTGCCATTATCGATGGCAATGCTGGCTTTCACCGTCCTGCCAAATAACTGCCAAATAACTGATGCTTTAAAGAAGCAATGACGACAACAACAATATGACCTATGATAACTTTCTTTTTTAATAACAACATATAAGTGATAAATAACTAATGACAGGCCTACCTGTTTGTTGTTGAGAGCTCTTGAACAGTTTTGGGCAGACTCTTTGTCCAGGAAGAGCACAAAAGCCACACCTTTACTTTTGCGGGTTTCTTTATCTTTGACTATTGTAACCCTGAAACCATAAAACATATGTAATCTCACAAAGATGCCGTGTTTAATTTAAGATGTTACAATTAAGGACTTGGCTTCGTTCTAGTCTCTTGTTTAATACTTTGATCCTAATAACTTACTTCACAACTTTTCCGTACTTGGTGAAAAGCTGAAATAGAAAGGTAGAAATAGAAACATTAACTTGAGTGTGCAGTATAGGTTTACAAGGAGAGGGCAAACGTTTTGGCTCGGGGGAGCCACGTCGTGATTTTGAAATTAAATGGAGGGTCACATTTGTTTTGGATTTGTTTATCATAAATGATTTGCAGGCCAGGAAAGGGCATTTGTATAGTAGGTCTATTTGGATGTATCAGAATGGGCTAGTGAGTTATGTTTTACTTTACCCCCCAAACTATTTTACTACCTACTGTAAGCCGGATGAACTAACCAAACTGAACCTCCCCACTAAACCAAACTGTCATGTTTACTTCCAAAAATACTGACATGGCAAATTCACGAGGAAGCCTGTGGCACATGTAAATAAGAGCCATTCAAAACGTTCACACACACACATAGAACAACTCATCTGCACACACTCAACCACACTGCACTCTCCCTGTTCTCTGTGAAAACTGGTCACTTTTGTAACCAATGTTTAAGAAGGTGAGACACAAGCATTTGTTACACACATGGTAGCAGATGTTTTTGTGGGTATCTGACTAATAGCCTAAACCTTTGAAGGATATAAGGGACTTTAGAACCGACATGGGAAAATGTACAGTATTACCTTGATATGTCTCGGTCCAGACAAGAATCCTCTATTCATAAATTTTCATCTAGGGGGTTAATCTTTGAATGGAACGTCTGAGAGGCAATGGGCAAGTGTTCAAACAGTTTCTAGAGGATTTACCAGCTGAACCTGATAGGATATGTCTCCAGACGACATGGCTTAAACCTGCTCTAATAGGTTTAATACAAGGTTACGCTCCAGTCCATAGAGACAGTGGGGCAGGGGGTGGGTGTGCTGCCTTTTTCAAGCAGAGATCCCATATAGGCCTGTGAGACAGGGAATGCAGCAGGAGTCTGTTGTTGTAGACATTTCTTCTGGAAGACAGACTCTGGTAATAGCGAACCTTGTGACATGGTACCATAGCTTGGCAATTGAAGTGCCCACAATGGGTTCTTGTGTGGGTCACCAACTGATATGTGGAAAGATTGTAGGGGAACATGAGAACATGTCTGTGTGCCTTAATGAAGGCAGTGGACCCACAATGGACCCGGTACTGCTTTTGTTCTTACTCTGATCCTGAAGACTACCATTGTACTTTGGAAGGTTAGTTATCATTACCCTACTGTACTGTACTCATTTAGATGTAAGGTACTAGTTTAATTTGATTGATATTTAGGAAAACCAGAGTGGGGAAAGTTTCTTGAAGATTGAGAGGATTAGAGAACATACAGGGCTCATGGATCAGTGAGGGGAGTCAATCAAAGAACATACAGGGGTCGTTGGATGAGTGCGGGGAATAGATCAATGAACATTGAGGAGTAGTAAGAGGTGGTGGAGGATGCAGTGAATTCCCCCTTTCACGTTGCCTGAGATGAAGAGAGTAATAGCTCAAGCTGGAAAACGCATCTCCTCAGAATGATGCTTTGTGTTACATAATAATGCCAACACTCTTTGAGACTACATCTGGAGAAAGTATTTGGCAAGGATGGTAGATGGAAGGCTAACCTACTTTCTGGAAACTGGACTCCTAATGTACCCATATCAAAGTGGGTTTAGGAAAGGCAGGGGCTTGAAGGAACTGGACTGTGTTATGGAGGTTGGGGGGAAGGCTTTTAATTGGATAAATTACTTCCTTGGAGAGAGATCAATAAAAGTAAGGGCGGGCTGCTTATAAAGCTATAAGGTGGAATGGCATCCCCCGCGGGAAGAGTGATTAGTCCTTTGTGTTGTTCTACAATATGTTTGATGGTGAACAGTTGTAGACAAATATATAGACATCCTTGCCCTTTTGGTAAATATTTTCCCATTTCTACTAAGATAAAGTGACATGAGAAGTTTGTTCATCACAGCTTAAAGGATTGAATATACTAAAGTTTACAATAAAAATGCACGGCCAAAACTGTATATACAAGCCTTTGGCCAAAGTACTGTACCTGATGGGAAAATTATTGTAGCCATCAGTGCAAAGTGGCAATATAGCCTAGCAGTTAGAGTTGAATTAAAGCGTTTGATAGATTATTACAATTAGTCAAGTCAAATTAAATTTGATTTTACCGAGCCTTTCAGCTAGTCCACCATCCAAAGGAAATGTGCCCACCTCAAACTGCAGTTTGCAGCTCAAATCACACGAGTTGGATGCGATTCAGATCTAGGCACTTCACTTTCGGTTGTGGATCAACACAGACAATGCAAATGGGTAAAAAGCAATCTGCCTCATAAAAAACCCCCACCAAAACTACAGACTGCAAGGCCATCACATCATCATTATTCTGACATTCTCTGTATCTTTAGTACACCGAGCAATCCGGACATGCCAGAATTATCTGCCCATATGTTTAGGCTTTATGCATTGTCTCTATTGGCTCTACTCAACACATGCAACTTCAGTGTATGTCGTTTGTTTACTAAAGTTAGCTCAAAGCCTGCAAGATGATACGATTACATTATTATATGTAATAAAACAGTGTTGTTTGAATGAATGACAGTTAATTATTTTGGGACAAAAGAAGAACATTTGAGTTTTTGTCTGAGATTAACTTTCTATTAGGCTTTGATATTTGATTCAGTTCTGCGGAATACTACAGTTTTTTGATATTGCAGACATTGGCACATTTTTGTTTGTTAACATATTGCAACTGCTGCATTCTCCCATTCTTTTGAGGGTAAGTAAAATACATTAAATAAAAATGTACCGCTTGTGTTTGTAAACAGTAAACTGTATTGTCAAAAGCAGCTGGATCACCACAACTGTATCAAATGTCCACGGAAAATGCTGTAAATGCTGTGTGGCCCGCAATGCACAGAAACATCCGGAAGCTCTTGATCCCATAGTCAGATCCAGGGCCACTGGCTTTTTACATATAGAATGAATAGTACGGTTTGAAGTTGCTTTCCATCTGTAATATCTACAACAAATGACAAGACCCAGGTGGAATTATGTGATCCTTGGAAATCCAACCGAGCTAAATACTGAAATGGTGAATAACCTTCAATGGTGCTGCGTGTTAGTTATATTCACTGAATCAGGAAGACATGCTCAACCCCGTTCATACTATTTTGCACCCGTGATTCTAATAATGAGCTGTAAGAAAAGATTAGTCAGGTTAGTCACAACTGGGGTTGTGGAGAAAAGATACAGCATGATAGAGCATCCGGAGCGTTATTGACCAGCGCTAGGGTTAACCTTACCTTGTGTAGATCACTGTTGGTTAGAGAGAATGGCAAATTGGACACGTAGACTGTGCTTCTACTGGGTGCCAAACCACCACTCATGTTGAGTTCAGTTTCAGAGGGAGAATTACACTGGAAAGAAGATAAATGGGGATATGTCATCAGACTGTACAGTATGTATTCAACCTGCTTTATTAGCTAACTATGATGCTAAAAATACCTCGATTAAAAAAAGGACTGTAACATTATAACTTGGAATACACTTGCAAGGAATCGAAACAAAATACGTACCTAGAGACAACATTGGTGACATATAGTTATGAAGTAATGTGGCCATAAAGGTTTTTTTGCATCCTCTGTATGTTTTTAGGTAGCTCATCAAAACTGGGGTTTATTCATTTAGCCAAACGAAGTAGTTTTCAGATTTTTTAATGGTACATCGTTATTTGAGGGAATCGTTACTTACTTATTTTTGTCCAATAGACGTTGTTGTATAAGCATCTCATAACTAAAACTGTTCAGCGGATTGAATATAGCCCTGTTTGTCGTCGCGGAGATATTACGTTTCACGTGACCATCCAATTGAAATGAGCTGAGCAGCTACTTTATGCGCCAAGCGGAAGAAGGTGAAAAGTAAGCAATGGTGAGCTTGTGTTCTTGTCGCTTTGGATGTTTGGTCGTTGTTGATTTTTTTTAAATCGAAAATATTTTTCGGTTTTCTGCATGTTTGGGTTAGTAATCAATTGTTCTCTCTAAATTCTACTTTTGGGTTGAAAAACTTACGCGAACGCGTGGACTTGCTTTGGCATGTAGCCACAGCTAATTAGCTAACGTTAACTTTAGCCCAATAGCTATCTGCCATAAACAGTCAAATGATATTATTAGCCACATTCAATCGGTTAAAGATGCTTTAAACATAAGATTAGCTAGCCAGCTCTGGTTTAGAACATTACTGCGTGTTCTACACGTTTACCAAGCCCCGCATAACATGGACAAGTGAAGCTAGCTAGCATTAATATTTTACGTTTATCTTCTATTTTCTTTAGTTTTGAGTGTCACTGTATCCGCCCGACTGCTGCATAGAGTTGGACTGACAAGACGAGTAAGAAAACCTATGCTTTTGTGTAATGTTTTATAATGCGTTTTAAAAAATCGCCTTTCACCAGTAGTTTGATTCATAAACGCATTAACTCTCAGATATGTGTTATTTGGCTGTGTCTATGTGTAACCTGCTTGAAAAACTGTATAGACGCCGTATAGATGTTGTCATCTTTCCAGTGGCTTACAGGAGAGACAGAAACATCAGGGACGTGTATGAGGGACGCTTTCTCCAGGACAGAGCAGTAAGCGTTTGAAGTTGTTCTATTTGTATATTTAAATTGTATTAAAGTACATTGTTTAACTTTGCAAATATTGTATCACTTCACTGATCTTTTCCTAGTGTCCTTTCTTAAACTCTTCATTTATGGTTCCCTGATAATCATAATTACATGTTTTATTTCCAGGAACATTATAACCCAATAGTAACAGACAAGCCTAATCATCTTACTCATCAAAATTTTAATTTGTTGAAGGCCCCATATCCTAGAGGAGCTGGAGCCGGGAGGCCAGCTGGCTTTGGAAGGCCTGAGGAGTACAGCCGAGGGTTTGAATATGATAGCCCTCGCTTTTATCCAAATGGTGGCCCTCGAAGTTACCATGGCGAAGATCAAAGAGGCTACCATGGTGACAGCCTTCACTTTCCCAATGAGCGCAGAAGTGGTCCACCTTCCCGGAGAGTAAGTGGCTTATTCTTGTGACAGAATGGCCTCCACACATAGGGGTTGGGTAGTACTAGTAATACTTGTAGTGCACCAAGAAGGATCGGCCACTAAATTCAGAGCAGCTGATCCCAATGCACTGAAAACCCAACAAATTTCAATGAAAATTCAATTAGGACACATTATAATGGAAATAATAGCTAGACATTTGATTTATATTAGTTCAGTGATGCTATTAAAACTTGTATATTATACTTGTTAGGCTTGTATAGCACTGAGTATTAGAATGCGTTTAAATGATTGATGAATGGAGATTTCCCGCATTCACCTGGCCTAGTATTACATTTTCTGCTATTTATTGTTAACTAATTTGTTGTCATTCATATAACCCTGTTTCTATTAACTCAGCCTCCAAAGGCATCATTAGTGTTTCCTCTTTGTATTTAAGAAAATGATAATTTACAAGATTTCTAGAACAATAAATATAAAAATAGGATCTACAGCAGCTTCTGGTCAGTTTCTACATAGTGCATTGCACAGAAAAAGCAAAGAATGGGTACACGAGAGTCTAAGTTGTCAACTTGGTAGCAAAGCTAAGGGTTTTTGGAGGAAAGCAGAAAAGACTCCTTGCCAAGGCTGAGAATGTTTTTTATATTCCTGATGCCTTCTGGTATTAAAATACTCTTTGTGCCATGTCTAAAACACTTGTTAGAACCGCATACCCTCTACTCAACTGTAGTATGATTGTCTTTTAGTCCAGGAGTTTGGTAGTTTGTGTTAGGGACTGCTGGCGCCTCAATGTAGTAGTAGTTTAAAAAGTAATTGTTTCTGGCAGCCAGAGGAGCCGTATTCCTTCCCCTCCAGAGGACCTCCTAGAGATGACCCTCACACGGCACGTCAGATGGATTTCAGGTAGGCCCAACTCTATCTCTCATACACATGTTTTTTGTCCTGCTGTTTACTGGATTCTCAAAAATCCATGTTCGCTGTCCTTGATGTGTTTTCCTTCATGTTCAACCAGTAACACCTAAACCTAAAAGTAACCCCAATTCCAAATCTCTGCTCCATTCCTTAGGTTTACCCTGAGCCAAAAAGTCACACTTTCTTTAGTGGGGATTGTCCATACACCCTGTGGGGACAGATTTGTCTGGTTTTACCCTTTGTGGTGACCTCTGGTCCATGTGAACTAGGTCACACACACACACACACACACACACACACCAACATATCTACGTACATGCATACATGTTCTGTCAATTACAGACCAGCAGATGGCACTATTGCCCCTTATGTTCACAATGACTACTAGCTTTTGTGATGGACCCACACAATCCTTCCCAAAACGTACGTCATGTCTGGAAGTCTTGCACCGGAACTAGTTGGCCAGCTGTTTATCTATCGGGCCCATTTATTTTTATGCTGTCATTTAACCTTTTAAAGAGATGCTACATTATTATGTTGTGTCCGTTTGTCAAACCACTCGCTCAGGTCTCTGTAGGTCTGCCACTCAAAACGTTGTGGCAATTGATTGGTTGTAAAAAGTAGAAAAAAGAATAAGCTTGTAGCAGTAGGGTGCTTCGGGGATGTCATTTAGCCAAGAGGGACTTGACACCAAGAGTGCCCTGTGGGAAAAAGCTTTTTCCAGCTCGTTCTGTGCTTTGCATAGCAGCATCCCAGCGGCGTAATGATCCCGTCTGGGGACGGACGGGGGCTCATACATCCTGGCCTGACCGGCAAAATCCTTCTGGTGACGCACCTGCTGCTGATTCGTTTTCCTCAAACGTTCTGTTGAGGAGCAACGCAGGATTAGGTGCCTGCTGCATTACTAAAAATATCTCCAGGTGTGTTAGGTTAGGGTTAGGTTAATACTCCCAATCATGCTTCAAAGATGGCTGATGTGTCCCTTCAGAACAACTTATGCCATGAAGCCAAATAAGATCAAACTCTCCGCCACTTAGACTATGAATGTAGAATCAGAACTGGGCGGTTTTGTTTGCCCCAAACTCAAACTGCTCTAGGTTTTATGGAGGAGTAGCCTGTGTGGCTTGGGTTACATGCGTTTAGCCATTCTGCCATTTGAACATGTTCCTGGCTGTATGCTGTTAGCTATATCATCAGTTCCTCAGGTGGAACTGGAGACCATAATTACAGTGCTGAAACACGTTTGTGTGGAGCGGTTATGATGGCTGTCCACACCCTGTAGCCATCTGCAATCAGGTTCAGCTGGGTCTGACTGCTTGCAATTCTGTCTTGGCGTCATCGCCTGTAATGACAGTAGCAGTTAAGACCTGATGGGACAGAGATATGGCTGAGTGATGCAACCTTAAGTTGATTAATGGGACCTACGGTTGACCCTAACTGAAATCGACAACACTGATCTTACCCAGGTTCTCCGGCAATGATCGCTGTGGTAATGTACCTTTGGGTTGTAATGATCAAGTACCTCCTGGTTTTACCCAGGAATGCTAATCCCCCTGTCTTGTTGCTGAATACTTGCCGCAGCCACAGCTTTTAAGTGCTGGAGCCACCTACTTAATCAACATAGCAATGCAAGAGCAGTAAAAGTAGCGAGCTAATATTCAGGGCTAATATCGGCAGTAAAGACAGACATGTGGTAATTTGCTTTGTCCCCGGTTGGGGTCAGACTAGGTCACGTACACTTCAAACAGCACCCTGCCCACGGCCCAAATGCCTCCCTGACCCCTAGATCAAATGACTTCTAACCCGTGCCCACACTGCGCCATGCAGGGGCCAGGGTGCCATTTTGGGCGCCCCCCCCCCCCCC
>JACXGK010008499.1:10284-22338 GCA_016801125.1 Novumbra hubbsi | reverse complement strand
AAAAGAGAAAGCTTTTTAAAATGACTCCTCATGAATATTGTGTGCGTGTGTGTGTGTGTGGGTGGTGCTGTATTGGATTGCAATCTCATTCGCCTCCACATTTTTCTCCTCCAAACTCCCCACCTGATTCCCTCAGGGTGTACCCCTGTTCCTTGCAATGTAAAAAGGAGATATCGTGTTTTTTGTCCCAGGTCCCTGCAGTGTAACTGAGAGAAATTATGTGCTGGTGTCGATGGTCCCTGCAGTGTAATGGAGATATACTGTGTTTGTGTCCCTGGTCCCTGCAGTGTAACAGGGAGGTATAATGCGTTTGTGTCCTAGGCCCTGCAGTTTAAAAGCGAGGAATCATGTTTGTGTGTCCCTGGTCCCTGCAGTGTAACAGGGAGGTATCATGTGGTTGTATCCCTGGTCCCTGCAGTCCTGTGTTTGTGTCCCTGGTCCCTGCAGTGTAAAAGGGAGGGATAATGTGGTTGTATCCCTGGTCCCTGCAGTGTATCAGGGAGGTATCATGTGTTTGTGTCCCTGGTCCCTGCAGTGTATCAGGGAGGTATCATGTGGTTGTGACCATGGATAATTGGGGCTAAGTCCAATCTCAACATCCCGCTGGTCTCTGCTCTGTGTCGGCAGGCCAGCCTCCACTTCACCCAGGTTTTTTGAGCCTCACTTCGCCACTGGAAACCCAATAGCATTTTACACCAAGCCCTGACTGGTTTCAAACGGCATTCTGCATCTTATAAAGCCTGGCTACAGAGAGGGGTCCGTAATAACGTACGTATTAGCCAGGGCAAAGCACATACCTAGGGCTTCAACATGGGGGACAGAGGAGGACAACAGGAGCAATGGGTTTGAAATGAGAGAGAGCAAAGAAACAGAGAAAGGAAAGGACAATGAGTCATCCTACCCGGCTTGTGGAAAGGGGTGAAGCAGGCATATCCACATGCCCGTCACGAATACAGCCAGCTTCAGGAGAGTGGCAGCCATTACAAACCACGGACCAAACCCTGGAGGAAAGAGGAGGAAGAACAGAAGGACATGGAGGAAAGAGGTGGTGGAACAGAGTCATGGAGGAAAGAGGTGGTGGAACAGAGAGTCATGGAGGAAAGAGGTGGTGGAACACAGAGAGACATGGAGGAAAGAGGAGGTAGAACAGAGAGACAAGGAGGAAAGAGGAGGTAGAACAGAGAGACAAGGAGGAAAGAGGAGGTAGAACAGAGAGGCGTGGAGGAAAGAGGAGGTGAAACAGAGAGACGTGGAGGAAAGGAGGTAGAACAGAGACGTGGAGGAAAGAAGTGGTGGAACAGAGAGACATGGAGGAAGGAGGAGGTAGAACAGAGAGACGTGGAGGAAAGAGGAAGTAGAACAGAGTCGTGGAGAAAAGAGGAGGAAGAACAGAGAGACATGGAGGAAAAATGAAGTAGAACAGAGAGACATGGAAGAGAGACATGGAAGAAAGAAGAGGAAGAACAGAGACACAGGAATCAGAATTACAATCACCTGTATCAACGATTATATTTACACACTAAATGTTGCTTTGTATAATGGTGCTACTATTGGTAGACAACATGTATAGAGACGACAAAAATAGCACAAAGTGGACATACAGTTGTATACACCGAGTGGTTGAGCATATTAGTTAATGGGACGTGAGAGGTGAATGTATCCAAAACATGCTTTTCCACAGATGGTGGTGCATTAGCATCTCAGATCAATGTGTCTAATCTCAGGACAGCACTTAATGAAACACAATTCAATATGTCAGTGTCCACAGGGACTTGAAGGGACTCCTGTGGCTCAGACAGACAGGCAGATACACAGAAAGGCAGGCAGGCAGATACAGACACGCAAACAGGCAGACAGATAAACACATAAACAGAGAGGCTAATACAAAAAGACATGCACAACGACGCAAACAGACACACAGACAGAAAGGCACACAGGAAGCCAGTCATACAGACAGACAGGAAGAGTAACGGTTTGACGTCTCTCCATGACGACACAAAGATATTGAAGAGGCCATAAACCGGTTGACAGACAGTAGTGTGTGCCGCCCTGAGGACAATAACAGATCTACTGTCCAAGTGATGGGCCTTACTGCTGTTTTCAGTATTAAGTCATGTTGAGGTCCCTCAAAAGTCAGTCACCTTCCAAGGTTACAGGTGTGGTACCTTTGGCCATTGAGATTTCCACTTGAAGTCCCTGATATAAACAAGCTTGTTAATCCTGTAGTACTGAATCCTTTAAAGATTGATGACAAATATAACCTTTATTTTCAGCTCTGAGAGTCACTCAGGGTTTCAGAAGCCACGACAACAAAACAAAAAATGAATATTTTAGCACTCTGTGACAGAGGGGAGAACACGAAAACAACAGCAAGTTATTCAAATCACACATGAAACAAGTCCAATGTCTTTCGTTGCTGCTCAAGCCAAAAGCAGTGAATACAAGGGAATGAATTAGCTATTCTGTCCAATATGCAGCAGAACAAAAGCTATGGAGCGTAAACTCAGAGTAAGTCCCATCACACAGGCGACAGAGCTCTGGACGATATCACCCAGGCAGCAGACTGCAGCATTAGGTCCCTGTGCTTCCCCCCCAGAGGTTAGTCAGTGAAGCTGCTGTTATTCACCCATTTTTTCACAGACACACCAACTGTATGGTGCTTTGTGAGGATTATTAATGATCACCGCACATGATGCATCCACCGCAAATAGACAATGACAGGACGGCAAGGCAACGTTACAATAATTGCCCTTTCAACCAAGCCCCGGGGGGTGAAAATCTACACCTCCTACTTCATGTAAAGTAAAATCCAGAGGAACGCCACCTTATAAATGTCACAACATAAACACTGCATTGAAAATAAAACCGGGTGGACCGTTCCGGAAAACCTCCCAGTAAACACCGAAGGTAAGAGATAGAGCAAAATGACTGATGGGATGTAAAGCAGATTAACTACATCACATCACTGTGTCTGAGTGTGTGAGAGAGAAAGAGAGCAAACAAGAGAAAGAGAGACAGAAAGAGGGTAAAAATGTAGAGGTGGAGAATGAGGGAAGGAGGGGAGTGGAGTGTAGCTATTACTGCTGTAATGGGGAGGTGGAACCAGCAAGGTAAGTACAAAGTCCTTCATCCACCCTATTGATCTGTTCTAGCTTTAAATGTTCCCTCCCGGAGAACGTGGCACCAGCGAAGAGGCTCCCCAACCGCAGGTAACACATTGTTCCTAACACTGTAACAAGACCTATGGACTCCTCAGAAGATGCTATGTGGTGTTCCTACAATACCATAGAATTCAACGCTGGAGTGCTTTCGGACACCTCCATCTCCTTCTGCGAGTCTTTTGAAAAACCAGTCCTGCCAAAGACAGGCATGGCTTACTTCCCACAACCACGCGTCTGCGTGTATCAAATATGTAGAAAATATAGACACATCACCCGGCCAGCACCTGTCAAACCCTCAAGAGAAAAGGTCAAACACCTCAAGCACACTGTCTCCATTACCGCCAGTATCAATAGTCAAATGCCAGCAAGGAGACTATCAATCAGAGCTCAGGGTCCGTGCAAGGAGCATCGGAATGACCCGCCAATAAAAGAGGAACCTTTTGTGACCGTGTCAACAGGTTGGAGATGAAGAGGGACATTAGGGGGGCAGGGCTGAGCCCCGTGGGTCAGCACGGAGGTTCGCCCCTGGAGCACATCCATCTGAGCATTTACAGCAGCTTGGTTTAAAGGGATTAGAGGGAACCCCCCCCCCCCTCCAGATGTTCCTCAAGGGAATGGAATGTTCTCGGTTACAAGCGCTGGGGAACACAAACGATGGCAGAAGACATTTGAGAGATGTCAAAGATAGGAGCTCCCCAGTGCACAGTCAGGACAGGCGTCTCTGCCGGTCTGTCCCATCGTCCTCGGTGACCGCCGTCCTCTCGGGCTGAAACACTTTAGAAGGGCATCCCTCCACATTCATTCCAGCTGAGCACAAAATGACTTTGTTTAATCATTCGGTCTCGCAGTGTGTTTATTAATGGGCCTATATTACGTCTAATTCTAGATCGTTAGCCGTCTGAGGTTTTATGTTAGCCATAAAAGCAGCAGGATGCCAGCCCTCCAGAGCAGAAATAACATTTCCCTGCCCTATAACGTCAGACAGAAAATTGCGTCTGCTAATGTCATGACATATATTGCTTCCTATTTAAGCAAGTCCTGCTCGCATTGGAGCTCATCATATCACACATTTTTTATCGAAGCCTTAAATGTCATTGATTCCTTTATCTCTAGTCAAGACAAGGTGGCTGGGCGCTTCAGTGTCTAAAGGCTAAGTGAACAATCAGCTCCAGCCATTCAAACGGTCATGGATGTAGCTTCTATTTACCATGGTAAATGAACCATATGACTCACATTCACAGAGACATAAAAAGCAGGCCATATTTCCTTATACATTTGCTGTTACTACCCGTAGGCCTAAGAGGCCCCAAACAAATGACTCACATTCTGAAACCAAACAGGAGGACAGAGAGTCACGTAAAAGCAGGAAATCAAAGAGTCCTGCCGGAGTTTCCATGAACTCCACAGAGACTGGAATTCAGCTCTCTGTCCTGTATCACACAACCATCTGATCTTCCAGGCATACTTTCTGTGTTACTACTGGGCATGAGCCAGCTGACACTAAAGCACCACCAAGCTACCAGCGGAGTGTTGGTCCAACCACAGAGAATGGGCAGAGACACCTCACCTCCAAGTGTCACCACTGTTTCCAAGTGGGGCTGTAGTAAAATCTGGTTTTTAGGGTGTCCTATGCCCCCTTATTATTACAAAAGCCTAACTAAGGGCAATGCCATTTTATGTGGTATACCTTGATTCATTTCAACATGTCCCCTCTATTGATTGCATTGAGAGACCAATTCCTGTATCCTAATTAAAGTTATTTCCTATCCTGTTAATTAATTATGCAGATCAACTGTAAAAAATGAATGTGTGCAAACTTAGGCTATATAGATATTGCTATAGGTTTAGTTTTGGGTGAAACTAATTGAATACATGTATAAAGACCCCTGTAGCCGTAAGACTGAGAGCAACACAACCTGCAGTTAGTTCTGATCCTAACATGCAATTGATTTGCTCCCATCCTACCGAAATTAGCATAACCAACTGTTCACGTTTGAAGACTTCCGATTGTGAATCGTACTACTTAGAGGAATTTGTTGAGGTAAAAAACTGTCTCATCCTGTTCACATCCTGTTGGCCGGGAAGATAATCAGGCGCTAACTGCCTGACCCCTGAAGCTTACACTCCACCAGGCGGAAGCACCCAGGGACGGACAAGGCAGACACTGAAAGGGAAACCACATTCGGTCACCCGTGTTTCCAAGGTAAGGTCATGACACCATGTTAACAGCGCCGTGGAGGGCCATTGGACGTGCGAGGTGAAGCAGATCAAATCCTCTACCAGGGTTAAGGTTAGGTGGAGCAGCCCGAAGCCTCCATCGGGGTTAGGTGGAGCAGCCTGAAGCCTCCACCAGGGTTAGGTGGAGCAGCCCGAAGCCTCGACCAGGGTTAGAGTTAAGTGGAGCAGATCAAAGCCTCCACCAGGGTTAGGGTAAGGTGGAGCAGACCGAAGCCTCCACCAGAGTTAGGTGTGCGGTGGAGCAAGCCAAGGCCTCCACCAGGGCCATGGTAGAGGCAACAGAAGATGGACATGGTGAGAGTCTGAGGCCAAGCTGAAAAAAAAAGCTTGAATATGAATGGAATAAGCATCAGGGATGCTGCAGTGGGACAGGCGCTTGGCTCCTATAATCCACTTCAAAGCAATGATTTCCCCCTCTGGCAAGAGCAGAGGCGGAAACAGACGCATGCGTGGTGAGTGGAAATCTTGTCTGAGAAAACCGTATTTTTACAAAACATCCAATTCATTTCTATGATTTATTTAACCTTTTATTTTAGCAGTGGGGGTCAAGCTGAGACCTAAAGTTTCTTTCCAGATGAGCTGTGTATAAACACACACTACAACACTACACACAGTCTATACACACATCAAGTACATAATACACAATAATTAAAAGACCAGCACACAAAAAACAATCACAATGTTAATTTAGAAGATCTAAGATTCCTCCGAATTTCCCCAGAGGGGGAGATTTTTTAAGTATCTTGGAGATTATTCCAAATGTGAGGTGCAAAAAACCAAAACAATAAAGCCTATTTACCTAATTCCACAGAGATTGAAGGGATCTCCACACAGTTAACCCATCCCTGAAACTGTGTCTGATAGCTAATACTTCTTTAGGTCTACAGAGTGGTATGGGAATAGGTAATGCATGAAGATTTAAACAAAAAAATTATGCAATTCATCAATCGACAAAACTTAGAAGACAACCTGATAGGGTCCTGATATAGAGTCCTTTACTATAATCTGAAATCAAAGTGAAAATTGTCTGAATAAGGTCTAAAAGTCTAAAAACATCACAAAATTGATTTTTAAATTGTCAATTTAGGAAAGATGTATATTGCCCACAAACCTATATAGAATATACATATGCAACAAAATAGCACTATTGGGCAATTCCTTTAGAGACACTGCTGGTTCTGCTATATTTGACATCCATTTATCTAAATCTGCAAACTGTATAATACAGAAATGAACAGATCTGCAGTTAAACTAATTCAATAGAACTCAAACATGGAATGTAAACAAAACCCAGTTAGTTTCCAAAGATTTATATTTCATGAAATAGCACAACCTAAATCCCCTCATTGCTGTATGAGATTACAAACCAGAATAAAATAGCAGACAACTAGCCTTCAAATATGTTCACACTAGTGAGTGGTAGATACAACATTTAACTTGAATGACAACGTTATCTTAATTTTATCCAAAATAATGTAACCATAAGCCAAAGCCAAAGTCTAACACCTATGACAAAGCCTAAAACTAACCTCACTTCCAACACTAACAGCTGTTAACAAACATTGTTCTGGTCCCCACATCTATAGTAAAATTAAGATCACACACTCATACGCACACACCACACACAGCTACTCAGCTAAATAGCAAGATTTGGGAAGATAAAATACTTTAAAAACAATTATGCAAATGAGTGTGACTGTACAATTAGTCTTTGTAGAGACCTGCAGGATAATGCAACAGCCTCAGCACAGATCATTACAAAAATAAATGAAATAAACACTTTTGCCCGTTCCACTGGAAAGCAGATGTTAAATGTGGAACAGGAGGCTGCCTCCTAGGCAAAACCTGTCCGTATGCATTACGGGTTCCTGCATAAAACAGTGTCTTCTTCAGCACACAACCTGCACTAAACTTGTTACCATACTCTATACCGCATCGGGTATTCAGACTACCTTTTCCACTATGTGGGCAGGGTTTCCAGGGTTCAGATGTTTCACTAGTACATGTCGCTGCCCGTATTAACTTAACCTAACATATTTATACATTTGTTTTAACTCATGCTACATAGACAGGGAAAATGGGGCTGAGCGAACGTTTCAAGAAATATCCAAAACATGCTATATGGAAGAAAAGAAACTAAACAGGACATGGTGTAATCTAGCTGTTCTGGTGCAGCAGTGACGGTAGGGGGTGGATGGGGGGATAGCTCCAGTACAGATTCATACTGTTGTCCTCATTCACTGGACTCACGTATGGATTTACATACCCAATCAGTCAGTTCCCTACCAACAGACACGGACGTGGAAGAGCTCACGATGAACCGCAGAGGCATTGTAGAAAAACCCAACACTGTGTGGAGGATCAGATTCTCTGCAGTAAGGTGCAGTACAGTATATTCTCCGGACAACAATTTACAGTTTCCTTTGTGGCACTTGAAAGTAAGGCTTTGGGCTACAGTGTAGAAATCAGACAATGCTCGGTTTGACAAGCAGAGGAAAATGCAGATAAAATAAGGTTTTTTTCAGTGCCTAAGCGCACAATGGCTCATGCTCCAGCAGCAGTAGTCTAGCATTCAGGGAAGCCATATCTAGCATCCACACGTATTTATTGATGCTTTGATTTATAGATGTTACTTTCTAGTATCTCTCGACTAAGGGATACCGTAACATTATTCTGTCTAATTGTACATGCTGGGGCAATGAGCTGTGATAAACCGATGTTGATAAATTAGCCACATTGTTGCAGCGATGTGCCTGAGAATGTCTTCACGTGAAACACAGTACACTTTGTTCCTGGCTCGAAAAAGACAAGAATTATTAAACCGCGACGACCCTGCTCCAAAAAACAGTAGTCTTAAAGTACAGGAGGCGGAGTCGTTTGTTAGACCTCTGATGTTTAATCGAACGTCCAAACATGCACACAATTCACATTGCGCTAGAGGTGAAGACAGCTCTACAAGCACCAGAGCACTCACTCATGCCAAGGCAAATAACTGCAATCCCATTAAAATGAGGAGGGGAAACATGGCGAAGAAAAAGTCTCCAAGGGCAAAATACCCCAATGTACATATTGGAATGCTGTTTTCCGCTATTCCCGCTTGCCTTTACATTAGCCAACCCCTCGACCCTGCAGCCTCAGCAGCCTCCCGATCAACATCAGCTCAGGGCAGTGCCTGCCTGCCTGCCTGCCTGCCCGCCTGCCTCCCTGTGAGGGGATGACAGCACTACGTATTGGGGGCAAGAGGCTGGGGGAAGTTGGGGGGGGGTTGGAGGGGGTTAAAGTTCTCTGCCTCATATGTCAAAAAGCACATTCATGAAATGCTCAGTCTGTCAGAGGTCCTCAGAGGACGACTTCTACAAAACTGGTAATGTACAACGTAACCTGGCAAACAGAGCGGAACCTCACTAGAAACATCACAATGTTCTGCTCCCGGCCTGCAGGGCTGACACCGGACCAGTGGAGACCTGACATCTGTAGTATGAGCAGAAGATGCTCATGTGAAGCAACTCAGGGAGTGAAAGAGTTGAAAGTGTTTTGGAGGGGTTAGGGTACATTAGCATGCTTCTCCGGACCACTCATCGTTACAGCTCCAGCAATGACCTACAGGCTAACCTAGGAATCCCATGACAACAGGGTACATACTTCAGCCATACCATATTTAAACCCTGAGAAAGCATGAAAACACAGGAAATAGAAACTGACTATCAGTATTCCCTCTTAGGTCTTATGGACTGGGAAGAGCAGGAGAAACCAGCTGGGACAGTATGAGACAAGCTGCTTAGATTCTGTTGGGACTCCCAGCCTGTCAATACCATCAATCAACTTCCCCGAAACGCCACAACGCATTAATACCCTCACGGAGATGCTCTGTAAGGGAACCCGACAGCAATTCTCTCCAGACCTTTGCTCTCATTGTCCTGGCGGTGAATCCTGCCGGCCCACTGGCTCTACCTAGATTAGCTTCAATCTGTTCTCACACAAGTTCTGGGCTATAGTTATAACCAGTCTTGTTAGTTTTTATTCTTAATTTAGTTCAGTTGGATTCACATTTTCAACATCAAAGTTTGGACCAGTGGTCTGTTGTCCTATTTTTTTAGCACCAAGCTGTCCACCACAGTATAGGTTTCAAATATGACTGGGTCATGGGCTGACAGGTGGCAGGGAAGCCCAATGGGCAATGTGACTGGCCAGAATCACCCAGGTAGCAGAGATCGTCAAAAGAGATTTCCTGTTGGTCCACACAGGCAAACTGAGTTTGGGCGCACAAGTCCTGGTCCTAGTGCTCTGCTCAAGTCTGAGTCACTGATGATCCAGTCACCAATGGTTGCGTCACCAATGGTTTGGTCACCAATGCTAGTCATGAATCCTGAAAATCAGGACAGGAGTACAATAACACAGTTTGATATTACCTTAACTTTGGTCTTCACATAACATGAGGCTGGTAACGGTGCAATAACCTCTCTACGGTGTTGTAAAGTGCAAAAGTAACAAGCCGTTTCCCCTGAATATTCCTCTGTATCCCAAATGCATGGACGCACTCAAATGTGTTGCTATTCACAGAAGGTTCCAGAGATTATGTTTCATAGAATGTTTCAGCACTGAAATGTATGGTTAATTTCATCAAACTTCAATCATAAAACCAATAACACTTGCTTGCCTCTGGTTCTTTTCCTGTGTTTATTCCGGAGACAGTTTTCACCTGCAGCGGACCATACCGCAGAGACTGAAATCGACTGATAACACCCTTTTTGAGCTAACCACCATTTCTAGTTTAATGTGGTAAAATAGAGGTTCACACCATTCTGAACAAACCAAATTAATGGAGTGAACAAGGCCAAAAAGAGAGTAAAGTAAAAAATAAAACCTACCATGCCAATTTTATGTTAAAACAACCTCAGAGGAACCCTCAATAAGCTCCCCTTAAATCATTAGATTTTTAATTAAGAAACTGATAAAAAAAATCGATCACATTGACTAATTGAGCCCACTGTTTGCCAGACACAACAAGAACAGTTCAACTAGAGAACTCAGTATTAATCACTTTTCTAAAGTTCGAAGAACAACCTTAACAATAGGCAGATCTTGTCAGCTTTTGGTTAACAAGATGTACTGTGACCACGGGCGTGCCAAGAGAGATGTAGAGGAAAGCTAAAGAAAAGCTAGAGAAAAGGGCCAGGTCTCCACTAATCATTGCATGCTAAGCCCTTAAGCCCAAAGAAGATGGTGGGCTTGAACGTTGCGTCCCTCAAAGACAGATCCAGGTCATTCTGACTTTAGGGCCAACAACTGTGAGAAAGAAAGTAAAAGAGAGTGTGGGAGAGTGAGATAAAGTGAGAGGAAAAAACTGATGTTTACCTCATTTCCATTCTGGTAAAAGTTCCCACTTTTCTCTAAAATTAAACATTATCAGATTAATAAAACACACCAATTCACACCAAGTTGAAACCTATCTTGTCTACCAAGACAGCGTGCGATTGCTTAATGAACTTCTCTCCTGATGAGGCCTACACCCACAGTATTGGACTGGGCAGTACTATCATTCATTGTGCTGAATGGACTTCTTTCCTGGTGAGGCCTCATGTGTTACATAACTGTCTTCTAATACCCACACCACTATTTTACAGAGCTACTTCTAAAAACTGGCAGGTCACTGATCATTTATATAAGGTGTAGGCAAATACATTCTGAATATTTTTGGGAGATTTCCAGTGGGTTAAAACATAATAACAATAATTAGAAAAACAAAATTGTACAAGGAACATTTTCACAACTAAGCATACACAGAGATTGGAACATAAAAACACACTGATTGCATTAAGACACGATCACACAAGGTCTTTATGTTATAATTATAAAGACCTTGTGTGATCGTCGTCTGAATATTATAATACTGCACATACAGACCACCCCCACATTTGACCTGGTGAAAAAATCCTTGTAAAATCCTGGTGAATGTATGGTCTTATTTAAAGCCCCGAAACATATGTATTAGTTGACCAAAACCTATATTGGTTATAGTCAAAGACACAATGACAGCTTCCTGCTTCCCTAGCTATTGAAAATGGTTAGTTAAGTGTTAAGCTGTAACACATAAACAAAGGCAAATACACACACAACAACACAAATATGAAAAATGGGGTGTTGGAGGCACTGCAACACATTACTAGTCTGCCAACATGTTTCTGCATGACAGATGCAGCTTTAGTCCTCTCAGAGAAAACAGACTGATATCACATAACAACAAATTAACAGAATCAGCAGCAGAGAACAAAACATTCCCATGGATATGCTTAGCGCACCTAAAACACGACCTGCATTAGCCAGACACACTACACTTGAAACATCCCCTGTACTAGGCTGCCGTTTCATGCCTGAAACAAGCCCTGTATTAGGCTGTCGTTTCATACCTGAAACAAGCCCCATATTAGGCTGCCGTTTCATACCTGAAACAAGCCCTGTATTAGGCTGCCGTTTCATACCTAAAACAAGCCCCATATTAGGCTGCCGTTTCATACCTGAAACAAGCCCTGTATTAGGCTGCCGTTTCATACCTGAAACAAGCCCCATATTAGGCTGCCGTTTCATACCTGAAACAAGCCCTGTATTAGGCTGCCGTTTCATACCTGAAATAAGCCCTGTATTCTGTAAACACTTC
>JACXGK010008499.1:0-10184 GCA_016801125.1 Novumbra hubbsi | reverse complement strand
CAACACACCTGAAATGTACTGTGTATTAGGGCAAAGCATCACACCTTAAACATGCCCGGTAAAAATCCCACTGCATGATTACAAGCCAATTCAAAAGACACAACCAACATGTGTAATGCTGTATACCACATGCATTCAAGGTGAATTTGGTAAATTCCATTTAAACTAGATTATCTACTAGTCTCCATCCTGTGCTATGATTGGCCTGATCTGCGCACAGAGAGGAACACTGGCTGCACCTTCCTGGTTCCAGTCTCACTGGCTTTCCCCTCTTCCTTGTCCTGTTTTCAATCACTCCCCCAAAGGTCCAGGTGTAGATGTACAGTATCGGAACCATTAGTGGCATCCTCAGGGTTGACGCCTCACCGCACTGAAAGGGCTCAACCAGTTTGCCTCCTGTCAACTGTCATCATCCTCTCCTAAAAGCCTAAGCCCCACTGGTTAGGCTCCGCCATGGAGTTCTGTTTCAAGCACACAATGACATCCCCCAACTCATAGAGAAGCCTACAGAAGAAAGGATGTGCGTAGATTATTTGTTCATTTCATGAAGACAAGTTGTTCACAGCGCCACAACACCCATGTGAAAGGGTAGAGATGGCTTTGGATCTGTCGTAG
This sequence comes from Novumbra hubbsi, assembly GCA_016801125.1. Lineage (NCBI taxonomy): Eukaryota > Metazoa > Chordata > Actinopteri > Esociformes > Umbridae > Novumbra > Novumbra hubbsi. Next base: position 9,569 of record JACXGK010008499.1, on the reverse strand, counting down.
ACAAAAGAATGTAATACTGTGGGCCCAATATGGGGCTTTGAGGTCACAACCAATGTCCCGCCCCCTCTTGCCCTGTAGGTGGACTTTTAAAAAGCAGATGAAGAATCCGCCTTGGAGAAAAGGAAAATAGAAAAACAAAGAGCAGCAACTCAGTTCTAACTCATTACCCCCAACTAAGTCATCCCCCCATGGCCTGTTTATTTTCCTCATATGTATAATCCAGAGATATACAATTCCACAGAGATCTCCCAAACATGCCACTTCAGTGGGATCCAGCTTGCTGAGTCATGGTGGAGCAGTGAATAGTCACCGCGTGTCAGAGAAAACACTTCACTTTCTGCGCTCTCAAACATATCCTCCTAGATTCCCTAATTTTACACTGGACTCTCTGGAATGCTGACCCGTCGGCCAACTAAATTTGCATAGGGACAGAGGCTCTCTGCTTTGTGTGTCAGAGCAGATGAAGCTGGCTGGAGAGTTGTTTTTACTATGGTCATAAGTGCCCTTGGTTACAAGAGTATACTAAGGGACTTATGGTGTCAGAAGCCCTGCAACATGCAGAATGCAAAGTACAGAAGTGAAATAGGCACAGGCTATTTCCAAAGGAAAATTTATGTTTTCCAATTCAGTACAGGGTATTTAATTTCCAGGAAGGAGACAACATGGGAAGGCAAATAATGAAATTGATAAATCCAATAGACTGTCATACAGCACCTCTTCTTCTGATCTGCTAAGGGAAGTACTTCAAATAGCATTGTTCTAACTGACTATTCAGGCATGCAGTTTTACACCCCTTTCTTTCCCATTTATTGTTTAACCGTCTGAGTTCTGGTGTAGAACTAGTCAAATCTCTCAGGTTGGTGTCTTGTTTTGGGGGGCCTTTGGTCAAGAGCAGGATGAGACCGGCTCTGCAGCTAGATGGAAATGGTCATTCTAGATGCCTGCTGATCCAGTAACATTATCCTCTGCCGTTTTGGCAGAGCACTTAACCTGACAGGTACAGTAGAGAAGACCGTGACATTATCAGCCCCTGAGAAACCTATGTAGTTGTTACTCAATATATTTCATGTGGCATTTAATTAGCTGAATTGGAAATGTACCGAATTTTAGTTTGGTTACAATTTAGTTTAAATACAATTTTTACTTAATCAATTTTTTGACACATTTTATATTGTCTTTTTTACTAGACTGTGGATGCAAACCACAGACATACCGACCCAAACATACAAATACACACAACACTCAGCCTCCCCCTCTCACACACAGAGAATGAACTGCAGCATCGCCTTTTACGCTGTTGTAAGTGTGTTAACCATCAGAGCTTTGTGTTTAGTCACAGTGAGCAGATATATGTACTTAGGTCCAATGTATCAAAAATGTATGTGTTTCGAAATGAAAACCTAAGTTGCATAAATCATTTATGTTTTTTCTTGACTCATTTTCATCCCGCATTGACATAACTTATTCATTTCACAATTTCTTGTCGTTTACTAACAATTTTTTGAAGATTAAATGCTTTGTACATGTCATACAGTAACATGTCATATATTACTTCGTAACCCAATTGCATTTCATTTCAAAAAATGTATTTTAATATAGACGGAATCACTTAAATGTGACCAATCCTCGATAACAATGTGTTTGTTACGTTCCAAGGTTATTCGGTTTATTGTAGCCCATTCTACTTGTTCAGTAATGCTTTCTTTTTTCAATAATTTGACTCAAAACGGAATAGCGTATCTGGCATTTTGGATACAAAAATAATACATGTATTTCTCAAAATGCAAAGTACGATTGTAGCTTTCGGATTGCTGTCGCATTGCCAGTTGTGACAGTGTCCTAAATCAAGTCAATTCAACTCGCTCTTTCCAGAGACATGAGTAAATACAATACAAATACTACATTCTATAGTCATGGTAAACGTGCATTTTCCACCTAAAACAAATAGACTACACCATTTAATGACAGCACCGCATTCTTTCATCACCACCACCTCAAAGCCGGAGGTAGCCTATGTACTTCTCTCAGCTGCTGTTAAGGCGAGAAGAGACCTGTTACCTTAACGCAATTATGTGCACAACACAAACAGCAGGTTGTTGCTTGTGAATGAAACATTACCGTAAATAACATCGACGTTGGTTTTCCTTGCCTGTCAATGTTTTTAGCATTCGTAAAACATTTGACAACAATTTACTGAAAACAGACACACATAAAACACATTCTCACCAGAGAAGAATGCTTCTGCTTGCTGTAATTTTCTTCCGACTTTTGATTTTCTTTGCGTCAGTACGTGCTGTTTTGATCCAACGGATTTCTCCGGCAATTCCTATTTGTCCAAAAGGTTTTCAAGTGCTTTTGCTACGATGAAATTATAAGGGAAATCGCTGTCATCGTGGAAAGCCTGCCCTCTTCAAACTAACCTTCCCGCCCCCTCCTTCTACCCCTTTCAGATTGGTGCTGGCTGCCAGTAGACCCCCCCACCCTGGAGGTGTGTTTCAAAATCGTCGTCCTTTATCACATACTGAAGGCCTACATTCGATGAGAACTCACTGTTGCCGGTTACCTACAAAGACTCTGGGGTTGGCCAGGCGATCGTGCAGCTTACGGCGATTGCAGTCTCCGTTTTCTCTCATGTGCTTTGATACTCAACAAAGCATGTACAGCAGCAGGTGCGTATTTCCAAGAACAGTCACAAAACAAACTTAAAATATATATTTCCCCATCCGCGTGTTTAGCCAGGTATGGGCTGACTGGGCAAATAATGTCAAAGCACTATTAAAGGGGCCTTATATAGAATTTTACTCTTGTAACATAAGAACATCTCATTCATAGAAGGTCTAAACATAGAGTATTCAGACCCTCTCACTTTCTCCACATTTTGTTGTTATGGACATGTAAATTATTTTGCCATCCATCTACACACAATACCTCATATTGAACAGTGTCAATTCATTTTTCTTATATTTATTTTGAATTAACATAAAAAACTGAAAGAGCTCATTTATGTAAATATTAAATTAATTACTTCCCAGCTGGCATGTGACCGACGGACCAGTGGCCGGCGCCTGGCAGCAAAGTCAGTAGCCCACCAGCGGGCCCGCTGGCGGCGTGTTCTAACAACAGATATCAGACCTGCTTGCTTTTAGTAATAACTAGCTGGTAGGCCACCCCTCATATTTAGGCCTCTACTGTGGCTACTGGTGCACTGGAGAGGCAACAGCAAGACAACCCCCAAAAATGGAGTGGTCTTGCAAGTGGTGGCCACAGATTCGTCTCTAGTTTTTACATTTTGCCAGTGTCCTTGTCTCACTACTGGTATCATGAGCCAGTACCTTCAGTCCATTCAGGTTGCATAGGCAGTCAAGCTCCTCCAGGATGTTACATCTAAACGTGCTGTTGCAAAATGGTTTGCAGTTTCACCCAGTACAGTCTCAAGAGCATGAAAGAGATACCAGGAAACCGGCCTTTACACGAGGAGAGCTGGGCAGGGCCGTAGAAGTGCATCAACCCAGCAGCAGGACAGTATCTGCTCTTTTGTGTGAGGAGTAACAGTAGGGGCACTGTCAGTGCCCTGCAAAATGACCTCCAATGGGCAACTGGTGTGGGTGTTACTTACCAAACTGTCAGAAACAAACTCCATGAGGGTGGCACGAGGGCCAGTTCTCACAGCCCAGCACAGTGCAGCTTGCTATGATTGCTATAACACCAGAATTGGGAGGTCCATTATTGATGCCTCGTTCTCTTCACAGATGAGAGCAGGTTCACACTGAGCACGTGACAGACACGAAAGAGTCTGAAAACACCATAGTGAATAATGTGCTGCCTGCAACATCATCCAGCATGTTGTTTCAGGCAGCATATCGTTCACTATCATCCAGCATGAGCGGTTTGGCAGTCGGTCAGGGATTGTCTGGAGAGGCATATCCCTGGAGGGTCGCACAGACCGTGTAGTTGGCCCTGGTTTCCTCTTGGTGCAGGACAATACCAGAGAAGAAAAAACACCAAAGTTCTGACCCCAGACACATGTGGTGTGGACTGCGACATTTCAAGGGCTAATAAGGAAACAGCAATGACGCCTAGCCGGCCACCTCTCTCCCCTCAAGGAAGCTCAACACCTTCTATGCACAGTTTGAGGTGACCAAGACAATTTCCTCTGGAAGGCTTGCTGAGAACCAGGACGACTGCACTCGGAGGAAAGCTTTTTAGAGCTTTTAAGATTTAACCCATGGAAGACACCAAGGCCAGGTGGCAGAGGTTTTCAACTAGATATTCAACCTCTCCCTGACTCTGTCTGCAGTCCCAAATGGCATCAAACAGATCACCATTGTCCCTGTAACAAACAAACATTCCATCTCCTGCCTGAATGACTACTGCCCTGTAGCACTGACCTCCATCATCACAAAGTGCTTCGAGTGGCTGGTTCTGCCACATTTGCTCCACCCTTTCTGACACCTTGGACCTCTTTCAATTTGCCCCAATAGATCTACGAACGATGCCATTGCCCTGACGACACACACTGCCCCCTCCTACCTGGAAAAAGGCAACACATATGTGAGGATGCTGTTCGTGGACTACAGAACAGCATCCTCAAGCCCAATAAGCTTGTTGCTACACTCAGGACCCTGGGACTTAACTCCTCCCTTTGCAATTGGATCCTGCACTTCCTGACAATCAGACCCCAGGTGGTGACTATGGGCAACCTCCTCTGCGCTTTCTGGGATCATCTGTGCACGCATTAACACTTCATATGCTCTGATGACATTCTATGCACATTCAATATACATTAGCATAGTTTAATGTACCATTCATATGCACGATTACACAGTATCTCACAAAAGTAAGTACGCCCCTCACATTGTTGTAAATATTTGATTATACCTTTCTTATGTGACAACACTGGAGACATGACACTTTGCTACAATGTAAAGTAGTGAGTGCACAGCTTGTATAACAGTACATTTGCTGTTCCCTCACAATAACTCAACACACAGCCATTCATGTCTACACCGCTGGCAACAAAGATAAGTACACCCCTAAGTAAAAATGTCATAATTGGGCCCAAAGTGTCAATATTTTGTGTGGCCACTATTATTGTCCAACACTGCCTGAACCCTCTTGGGCATGGAGTTCACCAGAGCTTCACAGGTTGCCGCTCGAGTCCTCTTCCACTCCTCCATGACAACATCACGGCGCTGGTCGATGTTAGAGACTGTGCGCTCCTCCACCTTCCGTTTGAGGATGCCCCACAGATGCTCAATAGGGTTTAAGTCAGGAGACATGCTTGGCCATTTCATCACTTTTACCCTCAGCTTCTTAAGCAAGGCTGTGGTTGTCTTGTCCCTGCGGCCCAGTCTTCGAAAGGAGGGGATCATGCTCTGCTTCAATATGTCACAGTACATGTTGGCATTCATGGTTCCCTCAATGAACTCTAGCTCCCCAGTGCTGGCAGCACTCATGCAGCTCCAGACCATGACAGTCCAACAACCATGCTTGAATGTAGGCAAGGCACACATGTCTTTGTACTCCTCACCTGGTTGCCGCCACAAACCATCTGAACCAAATATGTGTTTCTCGGTCTCATCAGACCACAGATAGTTCAAGTAATCCATGTCCTTAGTCTGCTTGTCTTCAGCAAACTGTTTGTAGGCTTTCTTGTGCATCATCTTGAGAGGAGGCTTCCTTCTGGGACAACAGCCATGCAGACTGATTTGATGCAGTGCATGGCACTGCAATGGTCTGAGCATTGACAGGGTGACCCCCACCTCTTCAACCTCTGCAGCAATGCAGGCAGCACTCATACGTCTGTTTCCCAAAGCCAACCTCTGGATATGATGCTGAGCACGAGCACTCAACTTCTTTGGTCGACCAAGGCCTGTTAAACAGCTGTATTGTCTTGGCCACCGTGTTGCAGCTCTGTTTCCGGGTCTTTGCAATCTTCTTATAGCCTAGGCCATCTTCATCTAGAGCAGCAATTCTTTTCTTCAGATCCTCAAATATTTACAGAAATGTGAGCTGTATATTTATAATATTTAATATTTCTTTCATATTGTCATTACCCCTTTTCTACACTCTTTGGACCACATCACTGTTCAACCAGTTGTGGAAGCTCCAACAAATCACTGTTCAACCATTTGTGACGGCTGCTCCGCGTGGCGCTGCGTGCCCTGTTCCTCTCCGGCGTTCCACCTAGCCGGCATACTAACTGGGTGGGTGGCAGCAGCACACCCCACACACACACCCGCTCGTCATCATTCTCTATTTTAGTTCCTTGTTTGTTTAGCCCGCCACGGGTTATTATTATATTATTAGCTTGGATTACTTGGATTACTGCTATTTTTTGCCAAATATAAGAACTGAGATCGTATATAAAATTGTGTTTCTTTTCCTGTTTTGCCTCACATTCCTCTTTCTCTATTTTTCACGAGAGTGGTGCTGCAGACACAGTGTGTGTCTTAACCAATCAGATTAACGAAAACCGTATGTTTTGCATGTCTGGCACAGCGCAAAGCTTGAGGGGGCGTGCACGTCACTTTTCCTATTTCTTCTGCACTCCGGCTTTCTGAGTTATACCGCTGTTTATCAACCACAATTGATTTATATGAATTAACTAAAAATCTCTTCTGAAAAAAGAGCCATGCCATTTTATTTTAGTAAACATATTTTGACTAGTTAGCCCAGAAAAAATATGCGTTTAGCCAATCTGGCTTTTGATAACATTGCCGAATAGTCAATCTGCCTGTGATTGACAGCTTCCATCTACAGTATGTGCAATTCGCCTGTGGATAAGGTTACATACATACCCGACTATTGCTTTTACCTGACACACACACTACGTTGTCCTAAAACATATCCATCTCATGCAGTTCATACATGCTGGCATTCCACAGACAATGCTTATATTTATATTGTTATGTGATTTGGGTGGACTTTAGACGAACACAAAAGCGGAAACAAAAAACATGCAAAAGTAATTTACTGCATAGCCAATCCAACGGCTTTGGGGCAGGCCTTCATAGTGGCCCAGTATCAATCAGTTTGATGGATGACTCCAGACTATTGTACTCTGAGTGGGTGGAGATCTTAGTAGTTTGCTAACACAAGATTAGTTGTGGAAGCAATACTTCAATACATCAATTTTGTTGACCCGGATTACTACCGGGTGGGCTCTGCATTAGGAGAGGTCATTGGTTCATTAATCATGCTATATAAACATAACATTAATTTTCTAAACTTGCCATCTGTTAGTGTTAAGTATTTTCGCAACTGTTATGGAGATACATGGCTTTTAGAAATGTTTAGTTTTTTTATCTTGCATATATCAGTGGTCAATCTCAATTCAGGTTGTGGCAGGTAATTACAACTTCTACAAACATCACTTAAAAAGCCAGTATTGATGTTTATTAAACATACAGCACAATCATCGGATTGTGTGTATGTTCAATAAAATATGTGAGTTTGACTACAAAGTGACATTGAATAAACATTCATGCAATACAATTGTTTTGAAAAAATGTACTTTACCGTGCTTCAACCCTGTTGCTCAATGGAGTTTCACAGGCTGGGTGTTTTATAAAAGCACTTGGTGACAAATGCTAATGTAAATGAGCATTATAAACATTTGATAGATTGATTGATGGGGAAAACTTTCTCCCATTCGATGTCATGAGACGTCTTATTGAGATTATTTCAGCCAGCAAAGGGGGCAAAGCCAGCTAATAGGGCATAGGGTGTCCTAACTTTTTCCTCAGTAGGAAATTGCATACTTGTAAATCTTTTGTTAAATAAATGATATCATCTTTCACAGCAATTAAATGTATGTACTATGGACAATTATGTAAATCCTGTTCATATCCTGTCTGTGTTTTTTTATTTTTAAATGCTGCTTGAATAGACTGTTTGTCATGCTTATATTAAAAAAATCCTAATGTATTTACAACAGACAACACATTTTATTGTGCAAGTCAGATTTGCAGTTTGTTTGTCATCCAAAAATGTCCCTGGTATTACAGGCAGCATCAGATGTTGACCTCTGTGGTAACAACTGTACATACAGTTGTGCTCAAAAGTGTACATATCCTTGGAGAGTTGGTTATGTATGTAGCATTATTAAAGAAAACATGAGTGAACAGGAAGAACTCATTTCTTTTATTTCTTATAGGATTCATATTCAACCGTAGGTCATAACAGAATGGCACAATCATAAAACAAAGCACGGCAACAAAGAAAATAATTAAATGACCCCTGTTCAAAAGTCTGCATACCCTTTGTTCTTAATACTGAGTATTGCCCCCTTTAGCATAAATGACAACATGCAGTCTTTTTTAATAGTTGTCTAGGAGGCCCTAAATTCTTGCAGGTGGCATTGCTGCCCATTCGTCCTGGCAAAATGCCTCCAAGTCTTTGGTCTGAATATTTTCTTTTCGTCCTGCATGAACCGCACGTTTGAGATCTCCCCAGAGTGGCTCAATGATATTAAGGTCAGGAGACTTGGCACTCCAGAACCTTCACTTTCTTCTGCTGTAAGCACAATGAGAGGGTCAACTTGGCCTTGTGCTTAGGTTCATTGTCGTGCTGGAAAGTCCAAGAACGTCCCATGCGCAGCTTTCGTGCAGAAGAATGCAAATTGTCGGCCAGTATTTTCTGATAACATGCTGTATTCATCTTGCCATGCATTTTCACAAGATTCCCCGTGCCTTTAGCGCTCACCTCCCCCAAAACATCAGTGAGCCTCCACCATGCCTGACAGTGGGGATGGCCTCGTTGACCCCTCTCTAAACATAGTGCCTATAGTTGTGCCAGGCATATTGTAACCAGGCTTTTTTGTGGCATTAGCGCAGTAAAGGCTTCTTTCTGTCAACTCAACCATGCAGCTGATTTTTGTCGTTTTGTGCTCCTTGAAACAACCACACTATCTTTTTCCCAGATCAGCCTGTATTTCTCTTGAGGTTCCTGTGGGTTTTTCTTTGTATCCCGAACATTTCTTCAGGCAGTTTTGGCTGAAATCTGTCTTGATCTACCTTAAGTTACCGGGAATGTAACTCTGGTTATATGAGTGGAGCGTAGCCCCCTAGAGGCGTAGCTCTAGCGGTTTACCCATGCCGCATAGCGGCCAGCTTGAAAACAAAATGTACTAGCTCAGCCTATCGGGGCACACCTGCCCCTATATCTGAGCGTGTGCCCTTCACACCACGTCCCGTTTTTCTTCAGCGAGAATGAACGGAGACCGGTCAGGGCATAATGTCTAGGGGGCTACGCTCCACTCATATAACCGGAGTTACATTCCCGGTAACTTAAGTTATATGTCGTGGAGCTCCGCCCCCTAGAGGCGTAGCTCTAGCGGTTAACGGCGGAGCGACGCGAGCCAAAAATATACCCCTGCCGGGCCCCAAAAGAACCCTCAGGTTACATTCTTGAATATCCACTCTCTCTAGGATAAGGAGAGTGGAATTTCTCACATCCAATGCTGCTCTTTTCTAACAGAAAAAAACCCAGCAAGGACGGAGCGAACACTAAGTTCGACGTCAACGAGAAATATTCAAACAACCACAGAGAGCAATGGAGAACCAACA
>JACXGK010008498.1:0-22247 GCA_016801125.1 Novumbra hubbsi | reverse complement strand
CAGTGTACACCAGCCAATAAATGACACAGTGTACACCAGCCAATAAATGACACAGTGTACACCAGCCAATAAATGACACAGTGTACACCAGCCAATAAATGACACAGTGTACACCAGCCAATAAATGACACAGTGTACACCAGCCAATAAATGACACAGTGTACACCAGCCAATAAATGACACAGTGTACACCAGCCAAGGGCAACAGCCAATAAATGACAGATTAACTGAATCCTGGTTATGGTTGTTTTGAAGTACTGGAGTTACGATGACAAAATACGATGAGTAACAGGAACTGGACCGAGGGAGTATGAATCCTTAAATGGCAATGCAAGAGCAGTAAATCAGTTGATTAGCGAGCGGTGAATTTTTTGTCTAGAGGGGAGGAGATTGGCGTCCGGTTTGGTCCTTCCCACACTAGTTGCATTGCACATAACCTATTTGTGTTGGATGGACTGGATCATTCTGAACTTAACACATGCACCTAAACAAACGAACAGCTGGTCAGATCTCTTCATTTTGGCAGTTTGACAGTTTGATTGGAAAAGCAGCTGAAAGTTAATAGGAGTAAAACAAAAAAACATTCCTCTTTAATCCATAACTCATCTTTGTTTATTTTAGTACGGTATTTGTATTTTTATAACTCTATATGTTAGCCGATCGGTCCTAGGCTTTATTTTGTTCCTTTTTTTATTTTTTTATATATTTGTTTATTGAACATACAATTCAGTAGCAATAGGAACAATGATACATTTGAAATTTTACATTCCCCCCAAAAAAATAAAAATCTGTACCCCATACCAAGTACACCCAACCCCGACATGCACACACATTCAGACATGCACACGCACTCAGACAGCCACGCACAAACATGTACATACGCACATGTAGACAAACAGACTCACATATACGTACAAGTAAAATAAATATTACTAAGGAAAGGGAACAGGCCAGAGCCAGATAGGGGGAAAAGTAAAAATAACAAGATATGGAAAAAATAAGGATAATAAATGAATAAATTAAAAGAAATCAATAAAAAGAAAAAAGAAATACAGATAAAAAAAAAAAGGAAACTGAGAAAAAAGGAAGAGATGTAAGGTAATTAACAAGCGATTGACGAATCGGAAGGTAGCCTCTGTAATCGTTCGAAATAAAAGAGGAATTCGCGAATTTGACGGTAAAGCCCCTGAGAGAATTAGATTTTTTCCAGCTGCAGGAAAAACATTGCATCCTTGAGCCAGAGAGACAGAGGGCAGGTGAGCTGATTTCCTAATTCTACAGCGGGCAAGTAAGGTAGTAAATGCCACAACGTCAACCTGCTTTTGGGTACGAGAAGACAAATCGGAAGGGAAAAACAGCCAGCTGGGCACCTCAGACAAGACTTTAAAAATAGAGTCCCAATAAAGATGTAGAGTGGGGCATTGGGCAAACATATGGGTGAGATCCCAGGGAGAAGCATGCTATCACACTCATCCTTTACATCAGGATATATCCCAGCCCGTCTAACATATGGGTGAGATCACAAGGAGAAGCATTCTATCTCAATCATCCTTTACATCAGGTCATATCCCAGACAGTCCAGCCTTAGAAAAGTGAACACTGTGTACCACTTGGAATAGAATAAGGCCCAGACGAGCACAGTGTGTTGTGGAGCGTATCCTGTCCATGAACCCAACCACCTCCTCCTGTTCCCAGGCTGATTTAGTCTTGTTAGTAGACATGATGCATGAGTAGATCTGAGAGATTAACCCTCTCTGATGGGGTAGCAGAGACTGCACAGCATCCCAGGGTCTACTTGGGGGTGGGGCAGGAAAGTTATGGAATTGGGAGGAGACAAAGTGCTGCACCTGAAGGTAGCGGTAGAAGTGCGATGGAGGCAGAGAACACCTAGAAGCAAGGTCAGAGAAACGTAAAAAACCTTTGTTACCGTACATGTCCTGGAAGGTCCCGATACCTTTTCTTGAGCAGAGGGCGAAGGCAGTATCTATTATGGATGGGGGAAATGCATGGTTCCTATCAATAGGGCCCAAGGTGGATGCGGAGGAAAGTTTGAAGCGGCGCCGAAACTGGAACCAGATCTTAAGCGGGGACAGTACCACAGCATGGCCACATGATTGCCAGTGTAGTGAGCAGGGAATGTTGGGAGAGGAGAGCAAAGCAGAGCAGGGAGAGAGGTACCGGTGCAAGAGCGGGACACAAGATGGCACCATGGGCAATGTGAAGCATGCAACCAGAATGGTAGTTTCTGAAAATTGGCAGCCCAGTAGTAAGACCGCAAATTTGGTCAAGCCAGTCCTCTACTAAGTGTGCATCTACTGACTCTAGGTACCTTCCCCGCCCATATGAATGAGGTGATGGCCTGGTTCATCGTCTTGAAAAAGGCCCTCGGCAGAATATATACAGTGGGGAGAACAAGTATTTGATACACTGACGATTTTGCAGGTTTTCCTACTTACAAAGCATGTAGAGGTCTGTACTTTTTATCACAGGTACACTTCAACTGTGAGAGAAAAATCCAGAAAAAATCCAGAAAATCACATTGTATGATTTTTAAGTAATTAATTTGCATTTTATTGCATGACATAAGAATTTGATACATCAGAAAAGCAGAACTTAATATTTGGTACAGAAACCTTTGTTTGCAATTACAGAGATCATATGTTTCCTGTAGTTCTTGATCAGGTTTGCACTCACTGCAGCAGGGATTTTAGGCCAACTCCTCCATACAGACCTTCTCCAGATCCTTCAGGTTTCGGGGCTGTCTCTGGGCAATACGGACTTTCAGATCCCTCCAAAGATTTTCTATTGGGTTCAGGTCTGGAGACTGGCTAGGCCACTCCAGGACCTTGAGATGCTTCTTACATAGCCACTCCTTAGTTCCCCTGGCTGTGTGTTTCGGGTCGTTGTCATGCTGGAAGACCCAGCCACGACCCATCTTCAATGCTCTTACTGAGGGAAGTAGGTTGTTGGCCAAGATCTCGCGATACATGGCCCCATCCATCCTCCCCTCAATGCGGTGCAGTCGTCCTGTCCCCTTTGCAGAAAAGCATCCCCAAAGAATGATGTTTCCACCTCCATCCTTCACGGTTGGGATGGTGTTCTCAGGGTTGTACTCATCCTTATTCTTCCTCCAAACATGGCGAGTGGAGTTTAGACCAAAAAGCTCTATTTTTGTCTCATCAGACCACATGACCTTTTCCCATTCCTCCTCTGGATCATCCAGATGGTCATTGGCAAACTTCAGACGGGCCTGGACATGCGCTGGCTTGAGCAGGGGGACCTTGCGTGTGCTGCAGGATTTTAATCCATGACGGCGTAGTGTGTTACTAATGGTTTTCTTTGAGACTGTGGTCCCAGCTCTCTTCAGGTCAGTGACCAGTTCCGGCCGTGTAGTTCTGGGCTGATCCCTCACCTTCCTCATGATTATTGATGCCCCACAAGGTGAGATCTTGCATGGAGCCCCAGACCGAGGGTGATTGACCGTCATCTTGAACTTCTTCCATTTTCTAATAACTGCGCCAACAGTTGTTGCCTTCTCACCAAGTTGCTTGCCTATTGTCCTGTAGCCCATCCCAGCCTTGTGCAGGTCTACAATTGTATCCCTGATGTCCTTACGCAGCTCTCTGGTCTTGGCCATTGTGGAGAGGTTGGAGTCTGTTTGATTACCGTATTTTTTGCACTATAGGGCGCACTTAAAAGCCTTTTTATAAAAAAAAAAAGACAGTGCACCTTATAATCCGAAGCGGTTTATATATGGATTAATTCTGGTTTTGCTTACTGACCTCTAAGCGATTTTGTGTGGTACAAGGTGCTCACAACGCTAAGTCACAATGTTTTAGTACGACTTTGGTAAACTACAAAGCCGCACCACTTGCAGGACTACGGCTACCGTAGCAGAGTAATACATACTGTGCTTCACCATAATATTACAGACTGTGTTTTTTACGTGTTACAACTGAACAAGGTTGGTAGTTATTGTGAATACGCTCATTAACGTTTGAATAATGTTGAGAGTTATTGTGAATGCGTTTAATAAAGTTTGACTGACTGACTTATCTGACTGTTTTTTTTTCGCTTAATGCGCCTTACTGTCCGGTTGTCATGTCCTTGCTGGGGGCCCCTAGCCTTCTCTATGCTTTGGGGCTCACGGTCAGGACATGACACACAGAGAGGCCTCTAGCCATCTCTGTGGCACTGTGGGCTCCCCAGTCAGAGCAGCTGTGATCAGTTGTCTCTGATTGGGGAGCCTCCTTGGTTTAGGGTTTTTCCACACTCGGGTGTGGTTTATTGTTTGTGTGTCACAACGTTCACGTTCCTGTTTTGTTTAATCCAATTCACTGTGGATATTCTGCATGTTTCTTTGTAAGTCGCTTATATGTTTTTGCTGTTTCATTCAGCACCTTTCATTTTGCGTTTACAGTTTGTGTAGTGTTTGTTTTGTGTTTTATGGATTAAATTCACCTGCATTTGGTTTCGCCTCACACTTTAGACGTGACACCGGTACGCTTTATATATGAAAAAAGATTGAAAATAGACCATTCATTGACAGTGTGCCTTATAATCTAGTGTGCCCTATAGTGCAAAAAAGTGGACAGGTGTCTTTTATACAGGTAACGAGTTCAAACAGGTGCAGTAAATACAGGTAATGAGTGGAGAACAGGAGGGCTTCTTAAAGAAAACCTAACAGGTCTGTGAGAGCCGGAATTCTTACTGGTTGGTAGGTGATCAAATATTAACGCAAATTAATTACAAAAAAAAATCATACAATGTGATTTTCTGGATTTTTGTTTTAGATTCCGTCTCCCACAGTTGAAGTGGACCTACAGACCTCTACATGCTTTGTAAGTAGGAAAACCTGCAAAATCGTCTGTGTATGAAATACTTTATTTATTTACTCTATTCATATATAAATAGTTATTTATATATATACACGCGCACATATACACGCGCACATTTACACGCATATATCCATGCACACTTATACCTACATACATGCACACACAAACACACACTTTTACAGAAAGGAATACCCACGCCTATACATCAGTCCATAAATAGAACAAAAACACAGCTCCCCCAGACCCTCACACCTGAATGCTTATTTATACACACACATAGACAGAGCGAAACAGCCCATATGATAAACTAAATGAACGAAAGGGGGCTAAATACCTTTGCTGAAGATTGCTACTTACAGCGTTACCAGACTCACCACGACAGTAAGCCAGCTAGCAAGTGCACGAGTAACTGTGGGGCAACAGCCATAACAGGAAGTCTGCGGGCAAACACCCACTAGGCCACTAGAATTATGAGTTTGGAAAATGTACCTTCGCACTCCAGTTATCTGAAGAGAAACATGTAATAAAAAACAGTTATCTAAAGAGAAACATGTAATAAACAACAATGATAAAACAGTTGTTGGTGAAAATAGCACTAAATGCAAAAGAGGCAGACCAGCAGGGGAAAGAGACACGTAAGGCACCTGCCAATCGGAGCAGACGGCACTGTCCCGCCAGAAATGGGGCGAAAATGTCGCCTCAGTTATCCCTCAAAAACAAGGTGGCTAAAACTGGTTTTCAAAAGGCTGCTAAACCAACTTAGGGCGACTCTGGAGAATCGATCCACGAGCCTCATTGTTGTGGTCCACATGTAGTCTAGCAGGGAACTGCAGCAAGAACCTGACTTTCTTTTCAAAGAGGGCGCACTTCACATCCACGAACGCAGCTCGTTTCTTGGCCACAGTTGAGGTGAAGTCGGGCAAGATGTGGATCTTTTGGCCGCGGTAATAAAGCTGCTTCTTGGATCGACTCGAACTATACAATCATCACCGATGGCCTCGTGCTGCCAGAGCCGCCAGGATGGCCTAGACGGTGCGCCCTGTCCAACTTCATGCCGAGGACCTCCTTGAAAAATGTGGACATAAATGCCACTGGATCCGGGCCCTCCTGCCTCTCCGGGATGCCAACAACACCCAGGTTACAGCGGCGCCACCTGGACTCCAGATCCTCCATTCTGTCAGCCAATTGACAGTTAGCAGCATCCAGGCGCAACCTTTTCCTCCAGCGTGACGAGCCGGTCACTGTACTCCCTTGCTCCAGGTCTGAAATACGTTGGCCCTGAGTCTCCGCGGCAACCCTGATATTTTTGGAAGAGATTGGAGCCAGAGTGGCGTCAATAGTTGGCTTAAGTGTAGTATTGATAGCCGACTGATCTTGGGCAGCAATAAGGGCGGGGAGGTCCGCGAACAAGGCAGTATGGAACTCCTGGAGATCAGCCCGGGTAACCGCCAGAGACTGGGAGCTAGAGGCTGCACCTGGGTCGGATGCCTTTGTAGGAACACCTTTCTTTGCACGTTTGGGCTTCATGCAAGGTGGAAAACTATGCAAAAAGGTAACCAAAGTACACACTGACAAACATGACAACCAAATTAGACGTTGCAATAGAAGACCAAATGTAAAGCAAAATACCAACAAAAACAACTAAAAAAGCTGTTTGTGCTACGGAGCTCCCAGACACACATCTCACTCACTCGCCATGGTAACCAGAACACAGCTTTATCTTGTTCATTATGATTTCTATTCTTTATACCTTTTGGACGTTGTCTAGCTGGAATTGGATTGTGTTAGATCAGTGTTTCTCAACCTTTTTGGGGCCAGTGCCCCCAAGCTATTATCCAAGTCTCTTACTGCCCCCCATTAAATAAAATAAATGCTAATTGCCCTGAATATTAATTATTATGATTGTTATTGTTGTTATTATCATTGTTATGGTCAATATTATTATTGTTGTTACTATAGTTATCATCACACATCATCATTATTAAATGCCAAACAAAATATATATTAGCTTCCCAGGGAACACAAAAGCCATGTAAATAGAAATTATATTTACAGGTGTTTAAAACATGCAACCATTACAAAATTAAAATAGGTAACAGCAGCCAATCAGACCCGCTTAATGTTACATTCAAATATTATAGAAACAACAGCTAATCAGAAAAGCCAAACAATAATCATTCTTATGAATTGTTTTAACTGAAAACAAGCTGGCACTTCAAAAGTGAGGGTTTTGTCGCCAGTTGAAAAAAACTCGTTCACACAATTAACACATAATAAGTTGTGCATTTGTTGGAGAACTTTTGAAGCCATAACTAAAGAATTCAATTGCAAACTGATGGTATTTTTTTCTTGTTCTGTTTTTCTGATATGTTGCTTGCTAGCGTTGCTAAAAGTAAAAAATAAAAGCCACATTACGCAGTGTAACTTATTTGACATTATGCAGGTCTTGACATTAAGTTGTTTCTGGTACTTATCCTTAGAACAAGTGAATGTATATTTAACTTGCTTAAGAGCTTACGTTTTTTTTTTGCTAGCTGGCCAGTTAAGTATTTGCTATGATATATCACAATTAACGATAGCCAAAGCCGTAAATAGATAGCTAGATATTTTTTATCTGAATTTAAGCTACTTACCAGTCAGCTTTATTCTGGAACTACCAATGGCTAAAACAAGACATAACATTTGTTGCTGGTGGTGGACCCAGGGGAATTCCTCCATTCATTTTAATAAAAATGTTTTCGCCTTTTTAGCTTCAAATTCCCTTACGTCTGTTATTTTGCGTTTCCCCGCTTTCCCTGGCACCTGGACAGTTTTAGGTGCTTGAAGGAACGTTTTGAGCTTGTCCACAGTCGAATTAAACTTGAGTCGGGTCAGAGGTTGATACTTTCAGCAGTGGGGTAAATAACGTTCGTGCGCGTTTTAATATTTCTGATACAAACTACGCCGCAGAATGTGGCATGACATAGCTTGTACCAGTAATAGACTACCACATTTTTTACTTTTCTTCTCGGACAACTGAAAGAGGAATTAATTTTGTTGCAGATATCAATACATATGGATTGTCTTTTTTACTTGTCCTTCGGATAACTACAAGAGGAAGTTCAATGTCGAAACATAAATTGTGCTTGTCCCTGGTTGTAGAATATTGTTTGTTTTATTGTATAGGCTAGGTATAGGCTCAGGGGTGGGCAAACTACGGCCCGAGGGCCAAATGCGGCCCGCGAGGCTGTCCCATCCGGCCCACGGAATGTAATACAATTATTTTGGGGGGGAATTAAAAAACCAACTCACCAGCCCATTCTTATACATCTGAGTCAGAATTTTTACTTTTTACACCTTATATGGGATCTACTGTACATATGTATATTTTGCCCTTTTCTGGCCTCCAAATCAATTATGATTAACAAATTACAAAAACAAATGTGACCCTCCATTTCATTTACAAAATCCTGATGTGGCCCCCAAGCCAAAATATTTGCCCACCCCTGGGCTAGTTGGTGTTGATATGCTTTAGCAACATTGTATTGCAGTCATGTCAACAAAGCCAGTGTTATTGAATAGTGTTTAATGTGCGGCTGGATGCTAAGTTGCTTTCAGGGGAAGTCTGACAGCGGAATATCCCTCTTGTAAATGTGTAACCACGGTGTATCAATCGTAGAAAATAACACGTTTAAGATAAATTGAATCTTCCACGTGAAATACCAAGAAAAAGATTGTCAATTTTCCAGAGTTTACACAATAAACGCCATTCGGGTGACATTTTATAGATGATTCTCTGACGTCATGTTCTGGTGAATTCAGCACAAAAGTTGCGCCCCAAGAAACTGACAGAAACATTGAAAATAATAATAATACATTACAATTAAATAGCGCTTTTCTATAGACCCAAAGACCCTTTACATTTGTCTACAGAACAAGCAACTACTTGAGTGAACGGACAATACACAGACAATGAAAAGAAAAGGACCCCCGTTGTCCTCTGAACGCCCCCGTTGAGAAACACTGTGTTAGACCCTACAATTTACTATGTACCCGGAGTGCAAGTGTCAAGAGTTTTCTCCGATTGTTGATTGTGTTAATATAGTTACCACGATACCACGGTGGTTGGTCTGATCAGTGACAATGATGAGTCAGCCTACAGTGACAAGGTCAAGTACCTTGTGGCTTGGTGCGCAGATAACAACCTGGCCCTCAACACCAAGAAGACCAAAGAACTGATTGTGGATTACAGGAAGTCTAAAGGCTGCATCCATGCCCCAGTCCTCATTGATGGGACCTGCTGGAAATTCCTGGGTGTCCACATCTCCAAGGACCTCTCCAAGGTCCTTCAACACCTTAAGTCTGGTGAAAAAGGCACAACAGCGCCTGTACTTTTTAAGGAAGTTAAAGAAGGCCCGCCTATCTACAAACATCCTGGTAAACTTTTATCGCTGCACAGTCGAGAGCATCCTGACTAGCTGCGCCACAGTTTGGTACAACAGGTGCTCTGCGACTGACCGGATGTCCCAGCAGCGGGTGGTGAAAACCGACCAGCGCATCATTGGTGTCCAGCTCCCCCCATCAAAGACCTCCAACACAAGCGCTGTCTGCAGCATCAGGGACCCCTCACACCAAGTCATAAACTGTTCGCCCTCTGCCTTCTGGCAAGAAGCACATCCATACACTGCGTGTCATTTACAGGCCTATACATTGGAGCATCTGTACACTGACACACTGCCATGCACAAAATCTTTGCACTGCCCTTTTTTACACTTCTGGTTGGATGCATACTGCATTTTGTTGTACTGTACTTGTACTGTTCAATGACAATAAAGTTGAATCTAATCTAATCTATAGTTGTGTATGGTGGAGCATTTGGGGAGGGAATCTCCTATGTGTTTGTCCAGTGTGAGCTAAGGGTCTGTTTCCTTCCAGTTTTGGAACATCACAGGCCACAAGACTGTAAAGGAAAGTCCCCCCCTTTCCAAATTATAGAAACTGTCTTCAATGAAGTAGAAGGATTCTACAGGGAGAATGTACACTAGGTAACACTAAGGAGGACCAATGGTGTGGTGTTTGGGCCTGTTGCTCTGATCACAACTTGGGCATACTGTATATCTCCATTTAACCACAGCCTCACTGTGGTTTCGTCAGAGGCATCCGACCATCACTTATTTTACAAGGAAACCCATCTCGACCAAGGTCTCATTTTCGAAGGTGCCCTGTATTACAACCACAGCAATAAAACAAATAAAAAATGACAGATTTAAAAAAGGTAGAAATACACACTAAGAATAGCAAACACAATTCACTGTAAATGTTCACCCAACAAGGGTTCAAAATGCAAAATGGATACAGTTATAATGACTAGTCACAGCCTGTGCATTTCTATGTGGTTCTGTTCTAGTTTTCCTGTTTCTATGTTGTGCGTCTTGTGTCCTTCTACTACACCCAACCTGTGACCAAACTTCAGGTCATCCTGACAAGAGCATGTAGAGTTTTCTATTTGCATTTTTAAAACTAACTGAATATCTACAAGTGAATTTAATGAGACGGAAATCAGATTGCAAGCGCAAACGCATGAGCATGAAAGTGAAAATTACACTTTCTGACAGAGTTACAAATATAATTGATATATAGTATATATGTATGGTATAATATCATTAAACAACAATGATATATGGTATATGGAATAATATCATTAAACAACAATGAAATTAGAATTAAACAGTGTTGTTAAACAGGTCAATGTGTGATATTTTTCCAACAGTAATGTTTTTCAAATGATCACTCCCTTTTGCTGTTCTTAATATGAAAAGCTGACGAACAGAAAGACTAAGAGACCTGGATGAAGTGGCTGAAATTATTATTTTACAGATACTGAGTTTCTACCGTGCTAATAGAAACCTCCAGTCCTACAGTATTAGCATACCTTTTCTGTTCCCTAAGGATAATTGATTGTTGTTACTGAGTGGAAATTGGTTCCACCCCATTCCTCCATGTCTATACACAGCAGAGACAGATCAAGGCCAGTTCAGACCGTGTCTGTGGTCGGTGAAGTTGTTCCAAAGATAATGGGCCTAGCCTGGGTGGCATGAGTCTGCTTGCTGCGGACCTCCACATGCCTGACTCGTCACGTCTTCTCGTCATGTGACCTGGCTCAAGAGGTTCTGTACTTTAGCATTGCATCCAGTTACTCAGATTGTTGAGAAATACATACAAAGCACGTAAAAGACCAGAAAGTAGAATTATGTAAAACTTTAATATTTTTTTTAAATTGTGCAAAAAATACAAAACCATCCATTGCCTATAAAAAGAATCATACAAACATACAAAGACAACATACCAAAACTCTAAATACCTTAACAACACAGAGAGCCATACAGAAAAGACAAACCAAAAACTATTTACATACCATTTCCAAAGCTGTACAAACCATTAGCATACACCTTAACATTTCCCGTGTATTATAAAACTAGGGCAGAGACAAGACTGAGGTAGCCTGAAAATAAGGAGACAAATGAAACCTAAAACAAAGGCTGTGCTGCGGTCCAGTCTAACTCAGGGGAAGATAGCGAACCACCAATGTCCTTTAAGAGATCCTAAAGTCCCAGCATCCACTGACATGTGTTTACTCTCCTCCCACGACAGGCAGTTAAGAGGATATTTACTAGCTCAAGCTTGTCTGTGCTCCTGCATGCCTCCCCCTGGATAAGTAGGTCTTTATTACATCCCTGGGTATAAGTGGTTTAAACAGATCCATGCTCTGTGTACATTAGAAATCATTCCCAAGTGCTTCAACCCTAACTAAAGCTAAGCCTGCTGATGGGAACACTATTCGAATGTTGGACTGTATATGACTCCCTTTCTACGCACATCCTACGAAGGACATGTTCACACATTCAAATGTCTTCGGCGGGGGCAAATGAAACTGACCAAAGTTTTTCTCTTGTTCTATCAAAACACATGGCTCCTAAAGACAGGAAGGGTTAATGAAGCTGCAGGCTATAATAAATAGAGGATAATTAACCAAACAAGAACATTCACAGATGAATGTCCTTGGACGAAGTTAGAACAGCCGCCATTTTGGAGGCCCCGCCCACACGTGGGACCACTGCCTTCCTGCTCTCACAGTGGACAGAACATTCTCCCCCATTCCCCTTCCCACTGCAACACAGCCCCCACACCCCCTGTCCACACTGCCCGTCCAGCGTGAGACCGTCCTGCATGCCAAACACAGACCATCTCCTAGCTCAAGCGCCATTGCCTGCCTTCTGCAAAAGCAAAAGACCAGGATAAAAGCATAAATGGACTAGAAAGTAGAGACAAGCTATAAAGTCCATTACAAACCGATGCAAAACCGTCAATATATACCCATTTAAGAAAGGATCTAATCTGTACAAAATGATTAAATACAGTGTGATTTATACATATACATTCCTGCATATGGAGAAAAATATTTAAATTGTATTAAGAACATAAAGCAATATATGACATAATTAATTGGAAATCTAACTACATTTCAAGACATTAAAATCCAGCACCAGCTGTCTTATTTGTCTTGATATTACACAACATTTTGTTAACGGCCGTGTAACAAACACAGCCACATGGGGCCTCAAAAAGGTAAGCAGAATAGAAAAAGACAAAATCCTTTGTAATGTTGGCCACGGACTTAGCAGAGAGCTACTGTTTATTAGCTATGAGGGAAAAGTGTCGGTTGGTCCAGTAGGAAATGCTTCTTCCTTCCAGGGTGGGAGACATAGGAGAGATGGTAGAAGTTGCCATGGCATTGAACCTGAGGGCACCTCCTGCCCCTCGGCAGAACATGGCGGGACCCTGTTTGTCCCGGAACCGATGAGTGGGAGTGACTCTCACTCTCTCACAGCAAAGACACGGAACGAACCGCCCTCTGGATTGCTCTTACTACAGAGAGAGATGAGAGAAGGATAACTGTAAACATAACTATTACAGACACCTTGTTTGTTTCAAGTGTTATTTTATCTGGGTTAAAATACTTTTTTTTGGCATGTGACTGATAATTTTTGTCAGTCTTACACATCTGCAGTGGATGAGTTGAAGAGTTGAAGCCTTCCGCTCGTGTTGTATTAGAGTAGAGTAATCACACTGAACTTAACATAACTCAAACACTGCCTGATTGTCAGCCATGCTGCTATAGTAACTGACGGAGCGCTTCAACAACCACCACTGGCGACCCGGCTGTGCCTGAGGGCTTTGTTATTAGTTCATTAGTGGAGAGGCCTTGAAGGCCTGCCATGCTCAGTAAAGTCAGGGTGAGGCCAGTCTCATTGGCATCGGACTGGCTGCAATTACCTACGTAGGGAACCGCTGAGTCAGCTGCCAACAGCTTTCCATACTCGGGTAACGAAATAGCCTGTGATTATTTCCTACTTAAAAAGGCCTGTCCACTCAGGCATCCACATGTACCCCTGACTTCTTGACACTCGGGTAAGGCTTGGACCGAAGTCAACATATGTGTCAGTGTCTGTCACAGCAGGGGCTGAACATTGACGGTCATTGTGTCTGTCACAGCAGGGACTGAACATTGACGGTCACAGTGTCTGTTACAGCAGGGGCTGAACATTGACAGTCACAGCTTCTGTCACAGCAGGGGCTGAACATTGACGGTCACAGTGTCTGTTACAGCAAGGGCTGAACATTGACGGTCACAGTGTCTGTTACAGCAGGGGCTGAACATTGACAGTCACAGCGGCTGTTACAGCCGGGGCTGAACATTGACAGTCACAGCGTCTGTCACAGCAGGGGCTGAACATTGACGATAACAGTGGCTGTCAACACAAGGGACTTAACATTGACGGTCACAGTGTCTGCCTCAGCAGGGGCTGAACATTGATATTTGGGGTTATAATACTACACTTTCCATGCCCTGTGATTGACTAAGGTGAGGATCCCAGGATTTTGCGTTTAGATTTCACTGTACTCCGGCTGATTTTGGCCACGCAGCACTCTGCATGCTCCATTGAACGCCGGGGTAAAGTAAGCAAAGAGGCCGTGTGTGGGCCGTCCGCACACCAGACCACACCATTACTCTTGCACCCTTGAGTGCCAAACATGAACTTGGCGCCAGTGGCTTCCGTGCGCGACCACTGGACCAATGGGCCGCTGCCCGTCGGAAGCGTGGGAGACGGGAGGGGGCAGGCCAGGGTATCGAACAGAAGAACAGGAGGGCAGGCCAGGCACTCACCTCTCTGACTGGATGCCATTCTTCAGAACGCCCACATAGCGCTTTTTCTTATCCAGGGGCAGGACGTCCACATAGCCCCCAGTCGCCTCAATAACCCCGGCATGGACGGCCGCACGGCAGATGCTGGAGCTCTGAGGAGGGGTGCGGAAACCAGAGGCTTAATTAATCCTCTCAGGCACAGCGATCGTTCCTCATTCTTTCATTGCAGATGCATTTGGGGTATTGCCTGGTGTTATTAGGAACGACACATAGCCACAACAAATACAACAAGTGTGTCCGAATGTACCAGGGAAATCAGCGTGCATACAGCCAAAGCCCGGGACGGCACTATACATACGTAAACAGCTTATAAATAACTAAGAGCCCAGTTAATCAAAGACATTCATTTCACAAAGCCTTATTTGCAAGGCCGGTTGTCAGAGTGCATACAGATATAAAGCCTCAAATCCTAATAAGCTCATAACACGTCTGTCCTAAGGAAGGGCACGGTGACCCCCCGTCTCTCAGTCTAAGCCTCTGAGTCTGGCTCCAGCATGTGTCAGAGCCTGGGTCCTTATCACCAACATAGAAGGCTCATTCGTCTCACTGGTTCACCCCAATGCAGGCCACATTTCCTCTGCATAGAACCAATAACACTGGTGCTGAGACTAAACAAGTCTGGTGTCAGAGGACAGAATGTAAAGTTGTGTAAAATCACACGTTATTATTAGCTGGCTTCAGGTCCTAAAGTTTCTGTGATAGTTAAAGTTGGAGAATGTTTGATTTTTGCTTTAATGCCTGTCCTGATGACCTCTCAACTTTTATGGTTTTGGAGAAGATCCGTTGCCGGCCTGAAGAAAGGCTCTGGAGAATGTAACTTTACTGCCTTACTGTGAGTGAGGGTTTCATTGGGTGAGGGAAGCAGAAACAGGGAGATCTAGAAATGTTTTGTATGAGAACTGTTTTTTAACTATCTCACCTATAATAAACATACTGAAACTTCAGACCAGAGTGTTTTTATTGTAATCTTATGTTGGTTGTACTGTATGCTTTAAGACATTTGTCATTATAGTATAGACCTGTACCTCTCCTCCTGTGTTTGGGTACTTTTTGGTGCTATTGGCACTTCAGAAGGGAAACCAGGCCCTGCCCTTAAACACTACAGTCTTTAGGCCATGCTGGAGTTCTCTGGGACACTCAAATATGTCCAGCTGGACTACACTGAAATCCTTTTGGAAAGATAGCCGGGAACAAACAGTGACTCCGGTGATGTAACACCAAACTCTTTCTTAGAGACTGGTCCTAAAGCTTTCTCCTGACAGCTCCAGCTGTGCGGTTAAAACCAGTCCCGGGACAGACATTACTGGCGACGATTACCGGGCCTCCATCACCAGTGCTCCCATTCCTACTCTGTTCACACTACTGTCTGTGGTGTCCTCAGGCCACAAAAATGGCACGGCCTCTTAAGCGCCCGACGGGGCCAGACCGCACTCATAAGTCAGGGCAGCGTTCCAGTCCGATACACCTCCCTGGGAAGCTGACACACCAAGGCGTATCTGCCAGGTCGAGTGGGGACACACAGGCTGACCTCTATCACTCTGACCCGTCTGCCACTCAGCAGGGTCGGGTCGACAGGACACCCGCGGTGAGGTCAGTCCGACACAACCAGTGACCACAAACAGCACTTACATCTGTGTAGACAACGTTCCCAACCACAGGTGACCAGTAGGACGGCTCGTTCTGGCAGTTGGCGGGACAGTGTACTCTGAGGGTGTTGAGAAAACAATATCCATGAGGACGTTTAGCTACAGCAAATGTAATTCATGTCGGAGTCGCTTTGTGAGTTTTACTAACAACTGTCCCAGAGCAGGAAACACATTATACAAAGCAAAGCATTTTATTCAGAGGTCATCAGTGCTTGTTGTGCATGTGAGACATTGGATGAGTGGGGGAGGGGGCACAGGCACCTTGGGCAGTTAGAGAGGGGCTTCTGAAAGGGGCAGATCTCAGCCACGGTGGCGTAGCAGTCCACTGACTGTCCTGTGGAACAGAGAAGAAACGCCATCACATGAACAAGCTACACACAAGGGGCGCATGCTAAACTTAGTCACAACAACACACATCCACTCACGTTCCACTTTGGCCACCTCGAATGCGTTGCCAGCTTTGTATTTACTGTCAAGGGATGAAAACCAGGCATTAGTAAAACCAACACATTTTGCGAAATGCAATTAAAAGCATAGCAGGCAGAATAAAATCCAATGAAGACTAGTAGCAATATCTAACGTAATGCCTCAATATCTTCCTGACTGACTCAGTATCAACCTGAATGACCCAACATCTACCTGAATGACTCAATATCCACCTGACTCACTCAGTATCAACCGAAATGACCCAACATCTACCTGAATGACCCAACATCTACCTGAATGACTCAATGCCGTTCTTGGTCGCCCTGATGAAGAAGGGAAACTTGTCTTTCCTTGTCGTGTCCACCACACCACCTTTGTTATCAAGGACGCCATGATGGATAGCAGCACGACAGATACTTGATTGCTAAAATAATAGAACATTTCTCCTCAGAAAACAACATTCAGGCAAACAAAACGTATATTGGGAAATGCTGTCTCTTCGTATGAGACCCACCACATCATAGAAGAGCGTCCCCCAGACTTTCCCCTTCTTGTTCTGGCAATTAGCAGGGCACTTGAATCGGTTGCAGGTTGCACCCTTGCATTTGTCGCGCATTTTTGTCTCACACTTGATGTTTTGAACTGTTCAAAATAAATCAAAGGTCACCTTCCCTAATGTACACTGAAACAGTCATTTCTGAAAGCCACCAATAACACTGACCACTATTCACACTCACCCAAGAAAGTGCTGCTCGGAGCTTTAGGAGTGGACGGTTTGGGACCAGCCGGCTTCTTGGGTGGAGGGGATTTGGGTTTAGGGACCGGCTTGGCGGTGGTGGTGCGCGGTGCCATCGGTACTTGCGCTTTCTCCACCTCGTTCATGTCCTCAGTTTCTGAGCGCTGCGTGTCCTTGAAGCAGAGGTTGTCCCTGCAGACTCCTCCATAGCTGGGAGGACACTGGGAACAGGGGCGGCCATGTTGATAGGGGGCCTCTCCGATCCAGTTTCCCCTGGGGAGGACGGAGGAGCACAGTGATCCAGAGGACTTCCTGGAAACTAATCAGCACGCAACAGTCACTGCCCTGGAATAAGTAGCACAACGTGTGGTGGAGGACAGTGGCGAGTGGTTCTTACTTGGGGGAGTAGTTACAGACGAGGTAGACTGCATTCTCCCAGATCTCCTCCCACACATTCATCCTGGCACATGTGTGAACCGCACAACCCATGCGATTAGTGGTGGCCCACACCAGCTACAACACAACACAACACTCCCATTAGCACGGCTGTTGGACAAGAACGTTTGATACGTTACAACCCTTTAACACACAATGATCCGTTAACCACACATTTGTTCATTTTATGACACATCCATCCATTTACCACACATCCATCTTGATTGGAAATGTCTCCCCGCTCCACAAAGAAATGACAGACAGGTATCTTAGCCTAAACTATTTGGAGTTGTGCGGCTCAGCGTCCATTGAAAGAAGCAGCCAGGGCTAATGTCTGAGAAACAGCCTCACAGACACAATATTACTGTAGGCCAGGACCTCTCTCAGAGTCAACCCTTCTCAGGGCTCATAGATCCCTCATTCCTGCCATAGGAAGTGGCCCATGCTACTGGGGTGCTGGAGGGAGATTGATGGGTCCCCAGAGACCCCTCCAATAGTCTTCTCTTTCATTCAGCCCCAGTCAGTGGAAGGAGATGGATGTCTAGTGTGACCCTGGGACATTCTGCAATCGTTCTCGTGATCCGCTTTAGTCATGTAAATAAAAGAAATAAACGGCAGTGGCCGCTAGACCGGCCGCCTCCTCGGTCAGTATGGAGAGGTTGGTAACTATAGAGTTTGAGTAGACTGCTCCTATGGATTTGTGACTGTGGCAGTTTTACTACAGAACTTGTGCCATAACTCCACAACCACTTGTTCCCCCATAAACCTGAACACACACCCCCCCCCGACTCTCACTCTTTTCCTCTCCCTCTTTCAGGAATGTGTTTCCTGTTCCTGGGCTGGTGAGAGGCCACAGTATTGACTTAAAGACAATGACTCAGCATAGACACAGTACTGCTGGACCACTACAGCATACAGAGTTCAGATAATTAGGACCGAAGCCTGAGGAAAATCTCCTGACACTGAAATGGAGATGCTACCTAGTTAACTAGCTTAGCAGCGTTATGGCATAGAATCCAAGAACACTACGCAACGCTAGCCTTCCCTGGTAACCAACGGCAGCAACAAGGATGCTCAGGGGTGCTCAGACTTGGCATTGTCACATGCATTCCTGCATCTTCAAAGGGATCCAGGTTGAACACAGAGAGGTTTGTTGTTTCTGTGAAGTGCTTCCAGAGCCTAGTGACCTGGTCCAAGTGAAGTATGCAGAGACAGGAGGGCGGCTCAGGCTTTTCTGTTCAAAACAATCCCAGCTACAAAGAATAACTGAATGGGGAGAAGAAGCCAGCTTTTATCCCCTCGTCCCTCCGATCCCCCATCTGCCTGGCCACTGCTGAGAGGCCCCGTACAGCTTCCCCCGTCAGTCTCTATGGTACCCTCCCCTTGTTTAGGCAATGGACACCAACTAAAGAACCTGCAGGCCAAATGTCGTTTTTATACCGGAATACCTTTAGCAGAATCAGGTTGAGGTCCTGTGTGCAGAAAAGGGTAGAGATGTAGTATATGATGTAGTATATGACCTTGAAAACTACACAAGCTCACACACGGATCGTTTATGTAAGCTCAAAAGAAAACCTGTGCAAACACAACATAAGCTGGAATTGGATCCAAATGTGGTTTGCCGCGGAGGCACCGGTGAGGGAAGCATGTATCTTCTGAATTCCAAGCCCCAGCGGCGGGGGCTGCTCTGCAACAGATCCACCCGCGTTCCTCTGGTCACGACTCACCTGGGTGTAATGGGTGCACATGGGCCCGGAGCAGCGGTCGGGACACCAGGGATTGCACTCTTGTTGGTAGGGGTAAGTGTAGTCCTTCACCTCGTCGTACCAGGCCTGGACGTGAGAGGCTGGGGACCGGTACCTGTAGACCCAGAGGGGACAACGTCAGACACCCACAGGAAGACCTCTTGCCGGCAGGGCCGCAGGGAGTTTCTGAGGGGGCTTCCGGGTGCTTTGGCCCGGGCTCGTGATGCATCAGACTCCCCCCTCCTTCCCGCATCTGGACTCCGCCGATTAGTTCTGATCTAGCAGACACACAGATCCTCTCACGATGCTGCCTCTGACACTGGCCCAACTCAAGCCATGCTGAGATAAAAAGAGGGGACAAAAACAAAACACCGCTCCAAAAGCCTGATGAATCAACGATGGCCTTTTATTGTAAACATCTCTTTTTATGGTATGGAAAAGAGCTGAGCCTGCAAACAGGCTGTGGAGAGGGAGACAGGACAGCCCTGGCCGGTGAAATAAAGAAGGAGGGGGGGTGTGAGAACACAGATTCCTGGAATGGCACCTGCTGAGGGAGGCCTTTGCAGTTCTACACAGGGACCCCATGTCAGCCTGTCTGCAACGCTCTGAACAAACTGTATAAACACACACCACAAACACATACACTAACTCAGTCTACGCAGAAAATGCGTATTTGTGTTAAATTGCCCTACCTGCCCCAGTGAACAGCCAGGTTCTGTCCGATGGACATGAGGAGGTTGTCGGGTCCATGTTTCCATTGGCACTGCTCTGCCCAGTGTGTGGCTGACCTCTCCAGCTCATCATCCCACACCTGGAGGCACAAAACAGAACTTTCGGAAAGCCGTTGGAACTACCGTATAACTCACACCATGAAACCTCGTCGGCCACAGAGCTCCACAGGTCTCACGGCTACCTCAATCCACCTTTTCAGACACCGCTCAAACTCCTTTGCAGAGAGCTGAAACTGAGCAGGATTTATCAGTAAAATATTAACTTTAGCCTAGGACATCTGAACAGCTGGCCCTGTTCCACTACAAACGTCCAGCAATCACAGCTGAATTAGCCACATTTCCTGAGTGAGTTTCTCTCTTTACCTGTGGAAAAAGAGGGGGCTGTGACACTTCCATCTCCACTCCCCCTCTCACCACTAGTGTATGAGGGGGGGGGGTACAGTGTGGAGCCTCACTCGCTCTCTTCTCAGTACATTTCCAGGACCTCTGTGCTCACCACAACTCCTTCAAATGAATCATTTGCAATTCCATTCATGCAAAAAAATGATATATAGCATATGTTCAAATGGATATACAGTACATAGGCAAATGGATATATAGTATGAAGTCAAATGGATATATAGTATATTGTCAAATGGATATATTGTGTGTAGTCAAATGGATATTTAGTATATAGTCAAATGGATATATTGTATGTAGCCAAATGGATATATAGTATATTTTCAAATGGGTATATTGTATGTAATGAAATGGATATATAGTATATTGTCAAATGCATATATTGTATGTAGTCAAATGGATATATTGTGTTGAAGGTACCCCTAAGCAATCATTTTCCAGTGAACCCCAATCCTCTGAATTTGTCTATACAAACTACAATTCATGAATCACAATCCTTAATGTCAGAGCATCCAAACTACAATATATGAATCACAATCCCTAGAGTCAGAGCATCCAAACTACAGTTCATGAATCACATTCCTTAATGTCAGAGCATCCAAACTACAATATATGAATCACAATCCCTAGAGTCAGAGCATCCAAACTACATAAACCGCAATTCGCAGATTCTTTCCATTTCGAACTACAGGAAACTGCTTAGCAAACCTCTTTCACCACATTTCATAAACACAGTCCCTCTCAAAAGAAGGCGGCACACCAAGTCGTTTCAGACGTCCCTCTCTTCTCCAGTGCTCTGCCCACTCCAGCTATCCCTTGTTAATGTGCTTGTCCTTCCCCTCTGTCCTCTCTTGGGTTCTCCTGTCCTTTTTCATTCCATGCCACCTACACAGTGTCCGCCACACAGCAGGTCAGTGGAATTAAGATCCCAGTAAAACGGCTTGTCTCCAAACCTGCCAGCAGCTACGTTTAATTAACACGTTGTTTCCAGGTTGTAGTAAAACTACCCTTCTCTTAAAAGTGGAGCATCAAACTGAGGCATATTAACACTAACCCACATTATAAATCTGACTCATGAACACTATTATCTGGTGTGTATCGCTGGAGCAGCCGAGCCTGATGATGAGGTTTACCTCCAACTTTCTGTCCATCTGTCATGTCCTGGCTGGGGCCACAAGCCTTCTCTATGCCTTGGGGCTCACCCCCAGTCAGGACACGACACATAGAGAGGCCTCTTGCCTTCTCTATGCCGCTGTGGCCTCCCCAGTCAAAGCAGCTGTGTTCAGTTGTCTCTGATTGGGGAGCCTACTTAGGCTGAGTTATTCCCACACTCGGTGTGGTTTATTGTTTGTTAGTAATGACAACGTTCACGTTCCTGTTTTGTTTCAATGTTATTCCCGTGGATACGCTACATGTTCTTTGTAAGTTGTTTTAGTTCTGTTTGCTGCTTGTTACAGCACCTTTACTTTTACGTTTACAGTCCGTGTCGTGTTTGTCCTGTTTTTGGGGAATAAATTCACCTTTAATTTGAAAATGTCTGCGTTTGGTTCCGCACCACACTCAGGACATGACACCATCTGTTATCCATCAGTTCTCAGTGTGTGTAAGCTGGTAAAAATACCTCCCACCCCTTGCTTTAGCCATTTATTAATTAACACCAAATGTAATACACATAGCTGAATAGTGAGTATTGATATTCTATGTGTCAGGGCGGTAATAGCAGTAGTGTATTGATAGTGTATGTGTCAAGGCGGTAATAGCAGTAGTGTATTGATAGTGTATGTGTCAGGGCGGTAATAGCAGTAGTGTATTGATAGTGTATGTGTCAGGGCGGTAATAGCAGTAGTGTATTGATAGTGTATGTGTCAGGGCGGTGATAGCAGTAGTGTATTGATAGTGTATGTGTCAGGGTGGTAATATCAGTAGTGTATTGATAGTGTATGTGTCAGGGTGGTAATATCAGTAGTGTATTGATAGTGTATGTGTCAGTGTGGTAATAGCAGTAGTGTATTGATAGTGTATGTGTCAGTGTGGTAATAGCAGTAGT
>JACXGK010008497.1:0-22251 GCA_016801125.1 Novumbra hubbsi | reverse complement strand
CCCCTCCTACATGCCCCATAGTAATGTAAGAACTACCTCCTATCCCCCTACATGCCCCATAGTAATGTAAGAACCACCTCCCACCCTCCTAAATGCCCCATAGTCATGTAAGAACTACCTCTTACCCCCCTACATGCCCTATAGTAATGTAAGAACTACCTCCTAAATGCCCCATAGTCATGTAAGAACTACCCCTAAACCCCCCTACAATGTGTTGTCATGCATTTGGTCAGTCCTGTTTTTTTTAATGTTATTGCTATACTGTACCTCTGATGGTATGGTCTCCAGAAACAGTCAAACACTTCATATTTTTTGTAGCAATTTAACTCAAACCTTTACATTGTGTTACTTGCAACACCTCCTAATTAGGAATGCTAACTGCACTACCAGCACATTTCTGATTGATTGAACTAACATGATCTTGGCATTCATTGGATAACTAAGGAATTATTTGTCATTTTGATGACACGACTGGACTTTTTTGTTTTTTCAGAGAAATTCGGCCTACATGGCTCAGATGGCCTTCTTTGAGGAAGTTTGATCCAGCTGCCATTGGATGAAACTGCGGTAGGCTAAGTGCCATTGGAAGCCAGGGAGGCTGAACATGGATTGGGCCTTTTTCCCCTCACCACCCAGACATGCCCATTTTCATCTATCTAGGTTTTGTCCTGGAAAACACTGAGACGAACCCACACTAACTGTGATACTCCTGTGTGCTACAAACAGCATGTTGGGCTGCATGCATGTATTCCCCGTACACACACACACACACACACACACACATATACTACATATTCTGTTCCTTTCTTATGACTATATAAAATGCCATATGCCGGTCCAGAATAACACTACTTGCTGGGTCTATTTATGAGACGTGCTGATTGTTTTGCACGTATGTCTGTGTGTTCAAATGTGTGTGTTCCAATGTGTGAGTGTATGAATTTATTTTTACTTTGAGTGTTTAGTTTTTTTACAGAATGCCCAATAGAATGTAGTATAGATTGACTGAGTTTTACTTTTTATTTGATACATCACAGTGTGCCTTCTTGAATATAATCTTTGTCCTGCCGACAGTTGTTGTCATATTTATTAAGCTACCAAGCCAAGTGTGGTACCCTACCTTTTGCTGAATTCATGTGTTACTTACTCTGTTTTGTGGGTACAGCTTGGTTCTCAGATCCCTTCCTATGCAGTGATTCCCAAATGTTTCTGTTTTGGAGATCACCAAGTCTTCACCAGAAGGTCTTGAGGACCGCCATTCTCAACATCTGCGAATCTTAACATAAAACATACAGTACTGTGTTAAAGTCTCAGGCACCTGAAAGTCCTTTAAAAGTACCCTAATAAATGGCTTTAGTTTGGCTTTCATTTACCGTGGACCTTTGCACTGTATTGAAACGTAGTATACCTGCCTCGTATTGTCGAAATATTGAAGAAATTATTTATAATACCATTACATTTCCCAGATGCAATACTCTTGTGGGCCGACAGGGGTCTTCAAACCACATGTTGAAAGCTCTACAGCTGATTTTACAGTCAGGTGAACCTGTGTTTTAAAAGCAATGTCATTACGAAGGTAAAATAACATCCCATCTCATGCAGTTGGGTGTGTTATTTTTGCATAAATGACATGTATCACATATGCTTTTGACCAGGGCACTATTTCTTTTGCTGCAAATGTCCTGCGCTACGTTGGGGATAGGATTTCATTTGGGATGCAGATAATTTATAATTAAGTATGCGTTATGCTGCCACAATTTATTCCTTTACCTTAGAGGAAGGATGCATCTAGAAAAAGGGAATACTGCCAAAGTGAAGTGGTTTTATGCTTCTGATGGAAGTAGGAGTTATGTTATCATGCCATTTTGTACTCTAATAATATTACAGGTCTTTATTATAATGGTGTGGGGTCAATTACATTTAGCAGTTAATCATTTTAGAATTACAAGAAAATAAATGATCTATATAATGATCTATTGTTGCGATTGAGTACCAAATGGCACCAAATCACAATTATTGGATAAGAAGCAGAATGTTAAGGGTGTACGGTTAACGAGTTTAACAGTGTGTCAATAATTACAGTGTTGTGGCTTTCGTCTGTGGTTATTTCGACATCCGGATGGCGGAGAATGCGGCACTCAAATAAATTAGCTGCGCAACAGTCTCCTGTTAAATGGATGAAACGGTCTTGCCCCAAACCGTTCCCTGTGGTTTGGTATGATCAGATCCAAGGCTGGTGTGGTCAGATCTCCTGAAGGAAACACTGCGTGGCAGATTATGCAACAATTCAAGGCTAGGAGGTGTTTGTATGTGTGGTGTCATGAACACGTACACAACCATGTATTTAACCATGTGTCACGTTACTCATCACATTACTATATGCTGTGTACTCCCAATGTTGTTTTTTCCTTTCACCTTTTTATTGAATTATTAGTAAATCGGTTAAAACTATGGCGTTTCCTCTCGCAGTTGCCAGTTTTAAATCTTATTGAGATGTTTCATATGGCAATATTACACGTACGTCCATTACACTGCATTTATTCCACCTTTCCCTAGTGTTGTGGTGGTTACATGTGTGTGTGCTTTTAAAGTTATTTAGCTGTTTTTTGTCTGTTTAATCTGAAACTATAATAGTTAATAATAACTTTCTGTATTGTTGACAGTGTTGTAACATTCCTGCTTTCTGTTACCGGTTCTTACACCTCATGTGATTATCAGCTGTGAAGGTCTTAAGATGTATCAAGTCACTTTTGTTTAAGAGAGGAAATGTACCGGTTCATGTTTTAATGAATGACCTCTAATGCCTGGTGCACACCTACAGGTGTTCCAAATGGTCCGTTTCCCCACATAATGCACTGACATCCACCAGGGCTCAAATCTAGTGCACTATGTAGGGAATAAGGCAGCCTCATCAATACTACTGCTTACTGCTGGAGCCTGTGTGGCAAACCATGTGAGCAGAAGACTTGATGGGGTTGGGTTACTTAGTGTTTCAGTCTTAACTGCCAGTAGTTAAATAAACATATGAACATTTCCATGTATGGAGTTTTTTTCATGGGTGTGAGGGCTTTGTTATTGCATAAAACAATAAAACATACATTAACATGTTCCTGATGGCTACAATCCTGAAGTTGTCGAGCTTTTCATTTATACATTTGATGAATTTTAGGCTTGGTTGTTGAAGTTGGCAATACATTTGATTCATCTCAGGCTTGGTTGTTGAAGTTGGCAATACATTTGATTCATCTCAGGCTTGGTTTTTGTAGTTGGCAATACATTTGATTCATCTCAGGCTTGGTTGTTGAAGTTGGCAATACATTTGATTCATCTCAGGCTTGGTTGTTGAAGTTGGCAATACATTTGATTCATCTCAGGCTTGGTTGTTGAAGTTGGCAATACATTTGATTCATCTCAGGCTTGGTTTTTGTAGTTGGCAATACATTTGATTCATCTCAGGCTTGGTTGTTGAAGTTGGCAATACATTTCATTCATCTCAGGCTTGGTTTTTGTAGTTGGCAATACATTTGATTCATCTCTGGCTTGGTTGTTGAAGTTGGCAATACATTTCATTCATCTCAGGCTTGGTTGTTGAAGTTGGCAATACATTTCATTCATCTCAGACTTGGTTGTTGAACTTGGCAATACATTTGACAAAACTTACAGTTGTCAGTCAATAAGAAGATCATTGCAGAAAGTGGGAGTCTACATGGAACTGGAAATGACCACCCGTCATCAACGAACCAATAACCATTGTACTACAAAGACGTTCTACTAGAGGACAGCAGAGATCTAACTATTCCAGTGTGTTGTGGTTCATAGGATTCATAGGATTAGACCCTCTCCATTAGGCCATCCATTGACCCAAGACGTTCCAAAATAATGAATGTACACCTTGTGTATGCAAATAATAAGCAATCATCTACTCTTTGAGAAATGCCTGAATAATAATCATGTAAAATGTCTAGTGTCACAGTGTGGTAGGGTGGCACTGTTCAGACAGGAATACATTTGAAATGTTAGAATTCAATTGTTAACTATTTTGTAAAAGCAATAAAGCACTTAGTGGATTGTGGTAAATTGCCATTACATCACTGGTAAAGAAATTAATATTTATTGAGACACTATAACTTAATTTCACCCTTCATTCACAGGGGGCATGGTCTAAAAAAACTAGAAGGAAACTGGATGGAAATACAGTGTTTCAAAATGCCACTACAGAAGCATATGTCAACGTTGTAGTGCACAGAAAGTCAGT
Organism: Novumbra hubbsi; assembly: GCA_016801125.1. NCBI lineage: Eukaryota > Metazoa > Chordata > Actinopteri > Esociformes > Umbridae > Novumbra > Novumbra hubbsi. Next base: position 17,996 of record JACXGK010008497.1, on the reverse strand, counting down.
TTAACAATGTCCACATTGTAGCAATATCTTTCAGCAACCGAGTGTTCGGGGTATTCCTAAATGTAATTATATAATTGTTAACAAAAAAATTGCTAGCTTGACTTAACATGGAACATAGTGCCTGAAACTAGCTGTTACCTAATACTCAACACCATGGCAGTTCACCCTTAAAGAAACCGGGGCGTTATTCTTGCGTAAATGACACCCTACTCCATAGATATGTATCATAGATGCTTTTGGTCAAAAGTGACAGGATAAATGGTAGTGAAAATGGAAATATAACACTGTATGAATATTTTGATAGAAATTAATTCAAGGAATGTAATAATTTTTTTTTAATGAAAAATAGATCTGAACAATTAAGGGACACGGCATGGCTCATATCAGTGGCCAGACTTCCTGTCAGATCAGTAGTAAGATAGACCTGCTACGTTACGATGCAGATGTGCCCCATGTTAAGATGTGGCCAAGATGAAACGGTTGACCATTTGTTAATTGACTGTTATAGGACCATGGAGGGATGGAAATAAATGTTAGGAATTGGTTTTAATGTTAAAGTACACCCACAGACATCCAGAGGTGGTATATTTGCAGAGAAATTAACAACAGATTCAAGAAAACTATACTGGCTAATCATGTGCCTAATGAACAGTAAATTACGGATAACAAGATGCATTTCGATAATAAATCAAACAGTGGAAGACGTGTACTTTACATACACGTACATGCCCCCCCTCAACCTCAAACCCATAATCCAATTAATGCATGGCAATTAATAAGTGGATGCCCAAGACTATACCCATACACCAAAAAGTATTTTGCCTCCCCCTCCCCTGTTTGGTTTTTCTTTTTTTATGGGGTGGTCTGTAATAAAATGTGGTTGCCTTGATTGTGGTGTTCTAAGGTCTCTTTTTTGTGACTCAGGTGGCCCAATTAAGGCAGAACCGGATGAACTGAACTGGCTTTCACCTAAGGATTCTGGTATAGACTTTCTGGCTTTTTGAGTGAGCACCTTGAAAAGAACCAGAACTTCAGAAGACATATATCTCAACATCAACTGTCTTGCCTCTGCTGGGAGTTGCAGCAATGAAACAAGGCCTTAATCAAAAATAAGATATTATGAAATTGTTGAGAAAAAGCTGAAAAAAGGTTTCTGTCCTCACACAGACGCACACACCAAACCAAGTGTGCACACCTACACTTTCACGTTAAAACAGATTACAGAACTAACTCTAGGGTTCGTGTACTTGCACCTGTGTCTTTAAAAGAAGGACAGTGTTCTCTTCTTTACATTTCACATTTAAGTATTTTCCAAACTTATTTACAGGTTGATTTCTTTAAAGCTTAGAGAGGAGTCTATCCGTTCACATTGGATGCTGAACACGGGTGAACATAAGACAGTTGTACACCTAGCAGTCATTAATAATACATTTCCCTTTTTCACCTCTGTTGAACAACTCCAGTCACTGAACATTTCATTCCCCAGAAAATGTTTTTAATCAAAAGTTTCACTATTGTGGTTTTGTTAATGGGTAAATGTCAAACTCTTTCCAATTTCCTAAAAAGCATCTGTTTCGTAGATAAGTCATTTTCACCAGTCAGTGCTGCTATCTGATGCTGTTGATTCAGAGCTGAAGGATCAGATACTAATGAGCCTCTGATTATGGTGGTAACCATAGCACCTTCCCTGGATTCCTGCTCTTCTTCATATAAGGAGAAAACACTATTTATTTGTGACAAGTCTGAAGGTTATTAATTACAACTGCATACTACCCTAATATTTGATCTTTTAGAAAAGTTACAAAACAAAATGCATGAGCAAACCGCCTGAGTAATTTGTAGATTGAGACTTGTGTGTACAACAAACTAACCCATATCTACCACACAGTGCGACTGGCAACTCTAACAAGGCCGACCTTAGTTAAGATGATAGGTCTTGTTACCCCATAGTCTTATGTAACATTAACATGACCTGCTAGGAGGTTAAATGTCACCTTTCTCCCTGTTCTCTGGTTTTCCACTGTTCTTGGGCTTCCTTTCCAGCTGTCAATCAAATACTCAACTGGTTTTGTATTGCCTAGGAGTTGAACACTTTCTATACCCTGAGGCATCAAAGTTCACCTTATCGATGAGGTGATTGCAGAATGAGCATTTGTTGCTAGTGTTGCTATTCTGTATGTTGGTCTGTCTTGGGCTCAGGTAGAGAGTGAAGCAGTCAGAGCGAGTGAACACGGGGAAAAAATGGGGGAATGAGGTTCCAACTGAGAGCCCAAAAGAGTGAAGCTACAGAGTTGACACACCTCAGTCTCCTGGGCTGAGTTAAAGGATCTTAGACATTGCAGTTGAAGTTAGGCTCAGGGATTGGTTGCACCTACTTGATGAGCAGATCGTGGAAAGCCTCCAGAGAAAACATGGAAAAGATGGATGCAGGTAGAGTATGTACATATATGAATATACATGCAGCTGTGCACAAGGGGAGGAGTTCCAGGCTGTCTCGCGAGTGTCAGGTAAAGGAAAGAAGACTTACAAAACAAAATGGCTGCACACTAAGCGAGAGCGACAAAGTCAAGAGTCATGGAGAGGTTTGGTTAGCATCTGGAGAGAGTAAGTTGATATTCTTTTCATGTGTTAATTCAGACCAGTCCACCAGTTGTAACCCGGTATAGATGATTGCGTTCTTATTTTAAGGAGTGGGAGGAACTGACATTCTCTAAGGGAGATTAGACCATCAGGCTTAACAGGTACTTAACTATATATGTAAATGTTTCTACATTTAGAATACACCACCATAAAAGCATTTGATGGAGTTTAACAGTTGTCTCTTTTAAGGTTTCGGACGGGGGAGGATGTATGAGTTGGCTGGGATATTTGACAGCATGCATTGAAAGACTTAAGTATTTTACAATGATGTTATTGGATGTGACACACCTACTAAGATGACTTTGAACTAAGCCAGTACACCGAGGAGGGGTCCGGTTCGCACCTGTGGCGAGTAAGTTGATATCTCAGCATGTGTAATGTATAGCCAATTTACTGGTTGTTCACTGGCAGTATACAGTGCTTTATATTTTAAGGTGTGGGAGATACAACCAAAGGGATTCATGAAGGCAGCAAGCTTTCCAGCTTGAGTGGCCGGTGTACATTGTACAGGAACACCCTAAATGATCGGCACTCTTGATTATCATGAGCATTATTCAGTTGCAGACGTTTCGTGTAGATGCAAGAATCTTTTGGCAGAAATATCCTGGGACCTGGTAGAGTTCATGACTCTTTTGACCTTAACAAGGGCCAAATGACCATTGGAAGCAAAACAGCTCCATAGCATAAAATATCATCACCCTATTTCACAGTAGGGTTGAGGTTCTTCACTTTGTGTTCATTCATCAATAGAGAGCATTCCTTTAGTATGTGTGGCAAAATATCAATTTCAATTAGTTTGTTCCTCTCAATTTGATTTAATAACAACCCTTCCAAATAGCCTATTCCCTGTATTTATAATGACTTAGTGGCCCTACCGTCTGTAATTCAAAACATCCTTACTTTGGGTGACGGCAACACATAGGGTTTTACCACATATCTACCATTTCTCATTTCTTATGGTAAACCAGTTTTTTTGTTTTTTGTGTCAAAAACTATTTGGTTCTTTTCATTTGTGAGTAGTTTGCATCTCTCAATGGTGATGGATGACAAATGGATGTTATACTCAAGAAAAACATTTGTATGCCTCCAAAAATCCCAAGAAAAATAACAAAACTTGTTAAACTACATTTTTTTTTGTATGAAAAAGGAAATGTTTTAATGTTGAAAATATATCTGTAATTTTATTGTATGATTTGTATAGTATTTCCTCTGTATAGTGTTATAGTACCACACTATATAACAGGGTATTCTACTATTATAATTATTATTGTCTATCTCATCATTCATTCCACCCACCATGTTTAGGTTATTGCCGTATTAGGGGGTTGCAATTAATATATGGAGTAGAACTGGCTTTGAGATCCAGAGTTGAGTATGACATTGGGTTCTAACAGTTCTTTCTATTAAGGTTTGATGACGGAAGGCCGGATGTACAAGCTAGCTTGGACATTTCAAGGCTTGCGTTTAAAACCTCAAGGTATATTATTATGTTGTTATGCACTACAAGACGTAACACACAAAACAATTCATACATCTTGTAAAATAATAATTGAGAACATAAACAAGTATGAAAGGGAGATGTTCAATACAGTTGTGCAGAAATATCAGAGACCTTCATCTGTGAGCACTCATCTGTGAGCACAAGGTAAAGTCTGTAATTATAAAATGTTTATTTTTTTCTAGAAGATTCTACTTCTGTTCCAATAAAAAACCTGCACGCTTACAGTTATGACCACATAGGGCGAGAATCAGTTGGTCTCTATGTTGTTTTTGGCTCCTTTTGAAAAGGGTCAACTGTAATAAATCAGGCCAAGAGAGGAAATCTGAATGGAAAGGCTTTTGCATGAAATAATAAAATCATTTGACCACTTGATCAATCCTTGCCCACTCAGACTAAATGCATTTTCAAAGGGGGCACTTCAAAATTGCATAAATGTCAGTGTTTCAGTAGTCACATACAACATGCATGTGCGTGTTGTACCAGCTACAAGCGATATTCCTTTCCCTGATATGAAAAAACATTTAAGTGCAATTTCGGATCAGGTAGCCTGAACACTAAGAAAGAGTTTAGAGGATGTAGAGGGTGTAAATTCAGCTGATTGACTTGAATATCATTAAGGGCAATGGCAACTGAAGAAAAACTAACTAAATATTAACAGTGCACAAGAGATACTTGCAACTAGGATACAATAAACATGCTGGAGTAAGTTTTCTAATCTCAGCATAATAAAACAATGCTAAAGCTAGCTAGGTAAAATTACTTTTTTTCACCCTTCATCACATGGTCAACCTTATAGTAACATCCGGGGGAGCAAATACGTCTAAAATGCCTTAAGTGAAACGTCACAGCATTTATTTTAAACTAGGCAATGATTGTGTCTGATGTTGTCCTCCCAGCTCAAGCAGCAGGTGTGTCAGCCATGGGAGGAGGACAGAGTGCTGGTGAAAGCCAGGTCGAGGAGCTGAAGACGGAAAATGCAGGTAATGAAATCGATATTATTTTATTGTTGCTGCAATTAACGAGGTGAACAGCTTTGTACGCTTTGTGCCATCTGATAGCCATGGGGGCCAGATTGACAGCCAGTGAGAATGAAGTACACATCAACAAGAGCAAGATTCAGGAGCTGGAGAGTAAGAACGCAGGTGCAGTTGTAGATTCATATTTATTCTCTCCGAAATGCATGCACATGAATTTGTTTGACTATACGGATTAGTAAAATGTCAATGTTTCATCTTCTTAGTCCAAGCAGCAGAGGTGTCAGCACTGGGAACCAGACTGAGTGTCTGTGAAAGCCAGGTGGAGAAGCTGAAGACGGAGAATGCAGGTAAACAATAACAGCAGTTACAACAAAATATGTTTTTTTTTTTTTAAGATCAACTGCTCTGTATTTCCTTACCATCATAATGTATACATGTACCTGTACATGTAGCAGATGTTCGTTTCAAGTGAAACATACAGAAGAATTCAATTCCTTGCTCAAGGCCAACTTTATTTTCTATTAATCCCAGCCCAAGCAGCGGAGGGGGCTGCCCTGGAGAGCAGATTGAATGTGACTGAGAGCAGTTTGGAGGAGCTGAAGATGGAGAACACAGGTAAGGCAATGCGAATGGCGCATGTTTCAGTGTATACACCTGCTTTGATTTGGATGAACATCACCATCTCATTATTCTCCAATTATTATTCCAGCCCAAGCAGCAGAACTGTCAGTCCTCACTGTCAGACTGAGTGCGAGTGAAAGCCAGGTGGAGGAACTGAAGAGAATGAATCCAGGTAAAATTTACTTTTTTGCCATCATAGTTTTCTCTAGACTAGGACTTGAGTGAATTCTAGTGTGCCAACTTCAGAGAACAGTTTGGTTTGCGTGAAGGTGGCTGCCTCTTCAACTTAACATTGTTGCAGTACAAATCTGAAGCGCTGTCTGTTGTGTGTTCGTAGTGACACCGAAGGTGGCGTTCTACACGGCTTTAACTGATTCGGGATACATAGGACCCTTCACCACTGATACTACTCTAAAGTACAGCAATGTTTACACTAACATCAGCAACAGCTACGACCCAACTACAGGTAAGCAAATTAATACCCTACGATGGACCTCTCACATTTCAAAATAAGGAGAATATTACTTGGTTGTGTCTATATTAACATGACATGGTATTTCTTTACAGGTTTTTTCACAGCACCGGTAAAAGGCGTCTACTACTTGAGATTTACCTTGTGCGGCCTCCGTGGTGAAGTCAACATGGGAGTATACATGTCCAAGAACAATCAAAAAGTCATGTATAATGTAGAGCGGAAAGAAAAGGAGGGTTTTACATACATTTCAAACGCTGTCACTCTAGAACTGGAGGAAAGGGATTGGATACACATGAGTCTCCCATCGGGCATGGCAATCTATGATAATGACTTTAATCAAAGTACATTCAGTGGCTTCCTTCTCTTTCCCATGTAAGGAGGTGGTAGCTATGAAATGTGTTCTAAACCAGGTGGTCCAAAGTAACACAAGAGGTTCATAGTTAGTATGTCTTCCTCTTCAGCGTTTGCAAAATCGCATTTCTCAATCCGTCAGGTCAGAATGTTCAGAGCTTCCTGACCAGCTCCTGCTAAACTAAGCGGAGATGTTTACACGTTGACATTAAAATTTTGGGGGGGTTTTATTCATTTAAATGTCAATTATTTACTCAAACCACACATGGGCCAAAATAAACGGGCTTCTAGGTCAGATCCGGGGAATGGTGTTCAAACTTTAAATTAACTGCCTTGTTAAAAACTTAATTTCACTAATATTGCATGTATGCAATGTTTTAATTTGATATATTAGGGGAAACACGGTGCAGTTGCTTGTGTAGGAAACTGGGGGTATAGCTACTTATAACTGCTTGTAAATGCTAATACAGTGTTAATACACTAACATTAAAATGTTTTTAGAAGAAAAACATATTTTTTGTCTATTAAAATAACATCAAATTGATTTGAAATACAGTGTAATACTGTAATTGACTATTGTAATGGCTGATTAATAATGGATTTTCTACATAGGTGTACTGAGGTCCATAATCAGCAACCATCACATCCGGTGTTCCAATAGCATGTTGTATTTGCTAATCCGAATGTATCCAAATGTATCTTCATTGTTTGTGGGTTTGATTAGAGGCTCAAAATGCCCAGAAACAAATAACTTTTTTCTGAAGCTTGTCAGTCTATACTTGTTCTGAGAAATGAAGGCTTTTCCATTTGAGAAATTGCCAAGAAACTGAAGTTCCTGTACAACCATTTGTCCTACTCCCTTCATAGGACATCGCAAACCAGCTAACCAGAATAGTACGAGGAGTGGGAGGACCCGGTGCCCAAGTGAGGAAGAGAACAAATACATTAGTGTATAGTATAGTGTCTTCAGTTAAAGTCAACTAGTCTAAAGAAGGCTGGTTTTATTCCACATAAATAGCTTGTTAAGCCAATTACCTCCCCTGTCTCCCTGGATGACGCCAGGCCAATACGCGCTGCCCTATCAGACCCCCAGGCCACAATCGGCAGTTGCACGACTGGGGCTCAATCCCCTAAGCCATAGTGACACAGTTGCACGACTGGGGCTCAATTCCCTGGGCCATAGTGACACAGTTGCACGACTGGGGCTCAATCCCCTGGGCCATAGTGACACAGTTGCACGTGGAGGCCCAGGGAGAAAATTTCTTTTTTGACAAACATTTAACTAATTAGACAATTTTTATGTTTGAATGTACTATTTTTAATTCAATAAAACTGAACAATTTGTCAGGGATTTGAATCGTTTTTCTTGCAACTGTGTTGTAGCACCAACCTGTCAGAACAAGAGACAGGGAAATAGTTGACAAATATGATCGAATGGAATGGGAGGCAATGATGAAAATATTTCCGTGTTGGGAATGTTACCAGGACTCCAAGGTTAACAGAACCTTGGATATGGGATATTAAGTGACCACAAGGGTTCAGGGCACTCGTTTAACATCCCATATGGAAGACAGAGAAATATGCATTAAAATGCCCCATTTACTGCCCTGGCCCACTGGGATTCAGACCTACGTAAAGAGTGACCCTTACTGGGAAAGGTTCTCTCTATTGGCCTTGCAACACCACTCTGGTTTCCCGTCCAGGGACCTACCAGGACCGCCCTGTTAAGCTTAAAAGGCAAGACAACTGCGTGATGACATTAAACAGAGCATGATTTGCAGACTGTGAATTACATCTTAGATGGCATCTTAGATCTTCGAGAGTAAAAGAGAGGAAGGGAGACTAAAGGGAGACGATCTCGAGGCAACCCTCCACTGGGCCACGACCTCCCTATCGATTCCGGGGCAGATGGTAATTTCATCGATAAGGATTTAGCCGATAAGCTGGGGATTTCCTGCTCTCCAGTAATTCCACCTGTGACGGTTAGAGGATTGAGTGGACATAAGATTGCCTCAATCGACCTCCAACTGCCCCTCTCCTTTTAGTCCTTGCAGGGAACCACTGGGAGAGACTGTCGTTCTTCCTCATCGACAGCTCCATGTCTCCACTGATTCTAGGTCGGCCATGGTTGCAGCTCCACAACCCACAATAAAACTGGACTTCGGGCATCATCAGCTCCTGGGGACCTCAGTGTTTCCAACACTGCCTCGGCGGACACGCCGGGGGGCTACCAGTCCCTCGGTCCTCTTACCCAAGACTGACATATCCGCAGTGCTTGGAGACTATCACGACCTTGCTGCGGTTTTTAGTAAGGAAGACGCCTTATCACTCCCCCCGTATGATCTAGCCATTGATCTGCTTCCGGGCGCTGCGCTACCAAGTGGACACCTGTATAATATGTCCAAAACAGAAACAGAGGCAATGGAGAACTACATCCGCGACTCCCTTTCCTCATGGATTATCCGTCCGTCTTCTTCCCCGGTCGGTGCTGGTTTCTTTTTTGTTGGAAAGAAGGATGGCACATTGCGTCCTGCCACTTACTACCCTTACATCGATGAAAACACCTTTTCGCTGGTCAAAGGAGGCCTAAGATGCCTTCCGGGAACTCAAAAGGAGGTGCTCTTCCACACCTATTCTTATTCAACCTGAACCCGCTCTACAGTTCGTTGTCGAGGTAGACGCGTTGGACACAGGCATGGGAGCTATCCTTTCCCAGCGCTCTCCAGGTGACCAAAAGCTCTATCCGTGTGCTTTCTTTTTGAGGAAACTGACGCCCACGGAGAGGAACTATGATGTCGGGAACAAGGAGCTTCTTGCGGTTAAGCTGGTCTTGGAGGAGCAGCATCATTGGTTAGATTGTGCTGACCTCCCGTTCGTCGTTTGGAAGGACCATAAGAACTTGTCCTATCTTCACTCAGCCAAACGCCTGAACCCTAGGCAGGCGTGTTGGACTCTGTTTTTTGGGCGTTTCCAATTTCACTTAACATATCGCCCCGGTTCCCGTAACACCAAGCTCGACGTCCTCTCCAGAATCCATCCTCCTGAAGAGAGGGACGACATCCCAGCGCCAATCCTTCCCCCTTCCTGGCTCCGCGCAGGTCTTACCTGGTAAATCGAAACCTCTATAAGACGCGTGCAACAGCAACAGGCGGAACCAGGTACCGGACTGCGCAACCGGTTGTTTGTTCTGGATTCCGAATGCCCAGAGGTCCTTATGTGGGCTCATGCCTCCCACCTTACCTGCCATCCAGGAGTGAATCGCAACTTTTCCTTTCTACGTCGGCACTTTTGGTGGCCCACCATGACTAAGGACACCCGGGAGTATGTGACCGCTTGTACCAAGTGTGCGTGGAACAAGACGTTGACTCATGCCCCTGCCGGTTTATTACACCCCTTGCCGGTGCCGGGTCAACCCTGGTCACATATCGCCCTTCCAATAGCATGGCCGCCATCCTTACGATTGTCGACCGTTTCTCGAAAATGGCGCACTTCGTGGCACTGCCCAAGCTTCCCTCCGCCAGAGAGACAGCAGATCTCCTGGTTGCGCACATTCTCCGCTCTCCCGGCATCCCCCAAGATGTGGTTTCGAACCGCAGACCCCAGTTTGCCTCTCAGGTTTGGAAGGCTTTCTGCCAGGGCCTGGGAGCGACCATCGTCTTCCAGCTACCATCCTCAGTCCAATGGCCAAACCGAACGCCCCAATCAGGCACTGGAAGCTGCCCTCTGCACTGTCACGTCTGCCAACCCGACCTCCTGGGACACCTACCTTGTCTGGGTGGAGTACGCCCACTACACACTGGTGAACTCCTTATCTGGGATGTCGCCGTTCCACATCTGCCTGGGGTACCAGCCACCCTTATTTCCATCTCAGGAGGTCAACGTCGCTGTCCCCTCCATTCAGGCGCATCTCCGGCGCTGTTGGGGTATTTGGCGACTTGCCTGCGCTGCGCTACTACGCGCTTCTGCCACCACCAAGAGTTGTGCTGACCGGCGTCGTTCTCCTGCGCCCTCCTACAGTCCCAGGCAGAAAGTGTGGCTCCTGGCAAAAGACCTGCCCCCAGGGTTGACGCATGTAAGCTGGCTCCTCGCTATGTGGGTCGCTATACAGTGGAGTGTCTCGTCAATCCGTGTGCCGTTCGGCTCCGGCAACCCACCTCCATGCCTGTTCACCCTGTTTTTCATGTGTCGCAGCTGAAGCCCATTACCACCAGCCCTGTCCCGCTGCCCCGGCTCCGCCTCCTCCATGGATGATAGACAACCACCCGGCTTACATCGTCTGTTGGACGTGCGCCGGCAGGGACGCAGTATGAGATTGTGGTTGACTGGAAGGGTTACACCCCAAAGAACACAGCTGACACCCCCGTTCCAGGATTCTGGATCACACCCTGATCCGGGAGTTTCATCGGGCACATCCTGGCCGTGTCGGGCGGCCGCCAAGTGGCGTCCGTAGAGGGGGCGGTCCTGTCAGGATTCCGCCCTGACTCGGCTCAGCTCTGGTCCTAGCGCCCCCTCTAGCGGCCTTGGGTCGCAATTACATGCATCAGTGACCAAGCACCTCAGTCACCAACCACGCACACCTGTTCCCTATCACTTTCATCAGCACCCCTACATAAGCTCCTGAGTGCCACCACCACACTGCCAGTACAAACAACGTATGACGCTACACGCCACGTTTTTTGGCTCCTGCCTTTGGCAACGTATTTTCTCTTACCAAAACCTTTTTTCTCCACTCGTCTTATCCGAGCATTCTACACCGCTCATTTTCATCAGAGCTTACATATATCTCCCATTCATTTTTTACACTCGCTACATCCAAGCTCCACTAATCCTTGCTCGCCCCTTCCGAGCCCCTACCCATTACCTCATTGAGCATTTGGGTCCCTACCATCCTCCCCTACTCCGGTCCCTTACAAGATTGACACTAATCTAAAAGAACATAGTTTTCATTAATGGAAGCCTTGTCTTTATTGTTTTCCATTTCTACAATGACCCTCCACTGACCTGGAATGAAGTGTTTCTATAAGGTATGGCACAACAGATTTTGTCACAACTGGAACCCTGAACAAAGAGCATCAGTCAGTTTTACAACAGGTAACTTTCAATAACCTGAAGGTTCTGACACTTAACTCGAGCATTAACCGACAACACACAACACGTGCTAGTTGAAGGATGGTTCCAGAATGGAGGGTTGGAGGTCACAGTAATAGAATCTCATTGAATCTCCCTACCACTTAAGTAACCTCAGGATAGCAAAAATATCTGATAGAAAACCGATAAAAAACAACACCAACCAAAAAGATGCAGACTGTGAAGAGACACACAAACTCAATTTAGTACAACACATTGTACATCATAGTGTCTTAGTGGCTTATTATGCAGTATTGTTGTTGTGTATATGTTTTATTTTATATTTTGTTGTTTTGATTTATGTTTGGACCTCAGGGAAACTAGTCATAGCTTCTAGTGAGGCTAATGGGGACTTTAATAAGATAGCTGATCCATTCCACAGAGTACTTGTGTGTGTGTGGGTGCGTGCACAGAATATCACAGCCAAGGACATGCTCATTCATTCTGATTAACATTCAGGTGTCAGTGAGATAAGAGTCTAGCAATAGGGCGCTCAGAAAAAAAAGCTAACTAGCAATATCGCTGCCACGATACAGACACAGGCAGATATCTTGGTAATTGATCATTCCATGGGCTACTTTTGGTGATTGAATATGTTGCCTCTTTTCTTTTACTGATAACAAAACAATTTGACTCTTCATGTGAAAACTTAACCCACCTTTTTTTTACCATAAAGCAAATGATTGGGAAACTGGGAACCATGACAATTTGAGGATTTCAAACAGATTTGAAGTTGATGATCAGTAAATTTAAAGTAGAAGCTCCACCACCAAAATGTAAGAATTTATCCAAATGTTCAAAATAAGTAGAAGTAGTAACAACTAGAACCAAGTAGTTTTATTGTAAACTAAATTATCAAAATATGATATAATGAATGTAGCAAAAAGTTAATTCTTTTGCTAGGAGGGGAGAGGGTCTTGTAAGGCTCAGAAGAGCTTGATGATTGCACAGCCAGGTCTGTAGCTTTGATTCCCACTTGTGGCAGTTCAGATAACATTACAAATATAATGTAAGCACATTCCGGATAACAATACTTGCTAAATGACTCTGTAAACGGCAAAAGCACAACCAGACTGTGTGTAAGATGCAGCCATACATTTTTTGGAACAAGCTCAATTAAATTTGACGTGGAGAGGATGACCGTTGCTGTATAACTGATGAGCCTAACCATCATCCCTCTGATGTGTATTCTCACTACTGTTGACAACGGTTCCAATGCAGTGGAAACTGAGCGCTTGTGTGTTTGTGTGTGTCCTCTGTGCTTTTGAGATGCGTAACGGTGATAACATGCATTGATCAGCATTATCAGCACAAAGCAGGAAGTCACAATAAACGCACAGATCTCCACCGAGGCACAGAGACAACTATGTTTCTAAAGGGTGAAGTGTGTTTGTGTGTGTATGTGTGTGTATGTGGCACTCAGGGCTAGGTTAGGGGAAATGTTAGAGGTAATGTTAAGTTTAGAGGTAAGGATTTCAGGGTTAAGTTTAAGGGTAGTGTTAAGGTAAGAGTAAAGACCATAGTAAGTAAATTTAACAACAGTAGTAACCGGGGTGGAGTCTGGTTTTCGGTGCCGTGGACTCTGAACCATTTGGTTTTGACATTAGCATTGCAGGGTTTCACCCAGCATGGTAGTCTGCATAGTAGTGTACATCCACTAGGATGCAAATGCTAGTGGAGCTTCAACCGAGTAGCATCTATTAAACATGAGAATCCTTGGATAAAATAATTTTTTAACCGCCTGTTGACATAATTTTCAGCATTTGTTTATACCTTTTGAAGGATTAAACTGGTCCCATTTAACTGGCAAAACAAATAGTTGTAAGGACTGATAAAGTGCTAAAAGTCCTCTGTCATCAAAGCTGTGCCCATAGCCATTATGTTTAAGACTAATGATCATGGGTGTATGTGGTTCCTAGATCTGGTAGGTCCCAGACTGGCATTTGCTGGATAATATGTAATATTGGGGTAAGAACCTTGTGAGAGATCAAAACGGGATTTACAATGGGTTGATGACGTTGGAGTCTGTACCTTGCTATGAATGTGCATGTCCAAAATTCCACTTCTTGTTCTTCCCAATACCAAAAAGAGAGAACACATTACTGCTATTTCACTCTACATTGGCTGTCTGCGAATTTTAGAACTGATTCCAAAATTGCTCTATTGATTTTTAAAGCACTACATGGCCTTGCACCTGAATCCTTTTCTGATATGGTTTTCATACATGTGTCTGGTCAGTATCTCAGATCAGCTAGTACGGGTCTTTTGGTTGTATAAAGGGTCAGAACCAAATCCTTTGATGAAGCCGCTTTCAGCCACTATAAACCTGTCCTTTGGAATGTCAGAAGAAGAATCAGCAGAAGATTGCCAGGGATGGATCAGGCATGCCAGAAGATTATTTTCTAGGTGTATTGCCCTGGATGACATAAGATCTGGATTGCCCTGGATGACATAAGATGTGATGTGGATGAGAACCTGTGGCCAAATGGAGAAGACCGAGTAGATTAGCATTACTATTGTATCTGTATCAGTGGATGGTGTGTATAAAAAGTATTGTATTTTGGATTTACTCAGTGCAAATGATTCATTCCAGTAACATATATTGCAGTGAATTGTAAACAGAGATGTGTCCTTGTTTTACACAAGACAACATTGTATAATGCTACCTGTTGTTAGTGCTTTTTAGGTCATTGTTTTGTGGGTGACAAAGTGTGTTGGTTGTCTGTCGACCTTTGCTAGTGTTCTGGAAGAATTAGTTGATTTGAGACATGTATGTAGTGATTTGGTAGTTTTGTGCATTTTGAATGTGAAATGAACTGCTGTGCCGAGCTGACAGTTGGTTTGGAGAACTGTGTGAAGAGTTTTGAAAAAGTGACCTAAGTATTGGGAAATGTGTCCTAGCGACTGTAAAAAACAATTACTATAGCCCCATTATATGTGTTTTTTTAAAGAATGCTATGTGATAAACAGTCCAAAATAATGCTTCAAAGAGTTTTGCCAATGTAGCTAGCAATAGCCATGCTTGCACACAGCTAACCTATGCAGCAAGAACATGTTAGATACATATTACATTTTTCTGTGTTTATCTTCGTCAGAGGGAGATAAAGACTAGAACCTAGATACCCTGGACATATAAATGTAACAACCTGCATGGAACTTGTTGTGCCTTATACATCTGCACTAAAGGAGGAAACGTTTATAATTGCAAACTCTCAGTCATAACATTTTCTATTAATGAACTTACATTAATTAACTTACATTGTGGCCACACAATTACGAAGCTTGGGATGTTTGTAGAGGATTATCAAAGGTTAATCAAAATGCTATGAGACAGTTTAGCTGTCACGTTGCCATCTAGTGACAGGCCCTCCTCTAGTTGCGTAGTGACCCGCCGTTCGATGTCGCCGGCCTTTTAGTCACCATCGTGTGTGTTTTGTCCTGTTTTCCCCATGTCCTGTGAATGCATCCCTCCCTAATCTATAACAAGTGTTACCTATTGACTAGGTATATAACCCTGTGTGTGTCTAGTCTCTGTGTCCGTGATTGTTACATGTTATATGTGGAATACCCAGACAGGATTACCCAGCACTAGTGTGCCTCCTGTCTGTGGGTTTAGATTATTGTTGCGTGCTCTGTCACGGTCTTGACTGCCTCGCGTATTGGACGTGAAGGCGAATCCAAACAAGGTAAAATAAAGAACCTTGTTACACACTTCTCTGCGCCTTGGTCCTCCTTACTACATACAACATTAGCAGGCATAAATAAGCCTGTGTGTCCGTGAAACCTGCCTATGGAGATTGTTCTATTGCGATTGGTTAAATACAAGATTTGGCTTAATCTGTAACTTCGGGAACAAGGAAAAAGATTTATCTGAAACTTTTGTACGGACAAGAAAAGCCACAGACTAATAGGTCAATCACACAAGAAAGGTCAAAAGGGAGTATTCTCCTTGTCTTATTAATACCCACTGGAGGAGAGGGCTGGAGAGCGAAGGAATTTACTATTTAAATGTTGATCTGTTTTTTTATTCAATTTTCTTCACCTTATTTGAGTTCAGCGAACTGTGGGAATGTTCTGCTCATATCAGTTATTCTGTGACAAAAAGGGAGAAAACCCTGTATTAGTTAAACTAGTTTTGTTGCTTCAGGCACTTTGTAGCTACGTGACCGTAAGGAAGATAAATCATGAAGAAAAGAGACTCTATTATCAAACACATACTTTGCATTGAGTGTTTCCTGAGTTTCCGTGAGAAGCACGGGAAAAGACCCGCGTCTTGCTGGAAAGATAATATCATGTTCATCATCCCTCTTTTGGCCGTGTCCTTATTTTAATGTTCATTCTACAGGAGTAGAACAGTTCACTTAAACAGGAGCTAGAACAGTTTTCTCTTCATTACACTAGGGTTTCAATTAATTCAGTAATTTAATGTTTAGAATACAACTTCTATAATCATGCAAGCAATTACATTTTTAGACTGATGGCAAGGAGCACATTTTCAGTGGCGCCTATTGAGGACCCCAGAGCTCAAATGACCTTTAGAAATTGCATTGTGACCATGTGGGAATCCCCCAAAAATCCCCCAGATGCCTACAGCAGCTGACATGAACTAGCAGCATACTGAAGGGGTTTTAGATATTGCCAAACCACATTATGGTCTGTTGAAGCTCTAAACCACAGGTAACACGGCTTTTGTGGAATCAGTAGGACTCTTGGTCTCCACATTTGTTTAAGCTAGCCAACGTACAGGTCCTGAATACAATGGCAAAAGAGAATTATAGCTAGAACTTCTCGTGACATTTCACCTCCTCAGCGGACTCAAAACAAGATAAAGGCATAATTGCCTTTTGAAATGTAATGAAATCACATTGGCTAGAAGCAACCAATTGTATCTATATTGTTAACACACTTTCAGATGAGAAACAGACAGAACGTCTGCTAATAAATCGAGTTCATACTACCCCTACATTATTACCAAGTCAGTTCAAGACACTGTATGTAGTCTTTGTGTTGTGTAACCTTTGGAAGACCATAGGCGACTGTGTAGTATACATTTGTGTTAGTTAAAGACTTGATGATAGAATGATTAAGTCAATCAAGTGTGTATGTGAATCAATTCAATTAGATTAGATTAGAAAAACTAAAGCACCCCATTTGGAAACGTGTCTAATGACTGATAGCAAGCACCATCAGAGTTCTGTCATGCTATCTGTCTCTCTTAGTTGGCTAGACTAAATGACTGGCAACACATGGTGACACATACTTATAAGGGTGCACATGGCTTCTGGGGGATTTTGATGGGCATTTATGCATTCTACTGTGTTATACATACCTAGTGAAATGTAATGGAGTGTGTTGCCCATATCATGCACTGTTGCTGTTCAAATAAAGGCTTGTTGACCTGGTAACTTCTGAGATGGGACAGGTGGCCTCACTAACAGAATAGGTTTAGAAACTGCTATCCGAGGAGGCTGGTTTGACGCAGACGTTTTAAATAGTTCACTACCCATTAGACCACTAAATGCAGCAGACCTTTACTGACAAGATCCTAAAATGCCAGTCCCTCGTGTCACGCATGAACAGACTAGGGAATCGATGCAGTCTTTTAATTCTGGTATTTGGGAGGCTTAGCCGTGCTCACAGGCTCAGAATGTGTGGTCTTCAGATCACAGCCCTGTATAAAAACATGAAAACAACATCTTTGTCAGCAGGCAGGAGCTACCTAATAGTATTGTGAGGATACTGCTTCCAGTAGCCATAAATGTGTAGAATACCATTACCTTTACATTGTTTTAACCCACTGTAATGTGGTTTGTGTATTACAGTATAATAAAGTCCTTTCAAATATGATTTGATTACTCTCACACACGCTTGCACGTTCAGACAGACCGAACATACAGTGGGGCAATAAAGTATTTAGTCAGACACCAATTGTGCAAGTTCTCCCACTGAAAAAGATGAGAGGCTTGTAATTTTCATCATATGTACACTTCAACTATGACAGACAAAATGAGAAAAGAAAATCCAGAAAATCACATTGTAGGATTTTTTATGAATTTAATTGCAAATTATGGTGGAAAATAAGTATTTGGTCAATAACAAGAGTGGATCTCAATACTTTGTTGTATACCCTTTGTTGGCAATGACAGAGGTCAAACGTTTTCTGTAAGTCTTCACAAGGTTGTCACACACTGTTGCTGGTATTTTGGCCCATTCCTCCATGCAGATCTCCTCTAGAGCAGTGATGTTTTGGGGCTGTTGCTGGGCAACACAGACTTTCAACTCCCTCCAAAGATTTTCTATGGGG
>JACXGK010008496.1:0-22256 GCA_016801125.1 Novumbra hubbsi | reverse complement strand
TTATACGTTGTGTAGAATTTATGTAGTGATTTATATGATCCTTAATTTCTGTATGCCAATGTTAATGTTTGTATATTGGAATTATGTTTCAGTTTTATAAGATAAAAGACTTCAGTGAATAACAAGAAAAGTCAAGCCTTGTGTTTATTGGAGGACTTTTACATGTTAGCTGGCTGTCTAGCTTTGCGCAAGTGAACACACTGCAAGGGCAGTACAGCATTGTTAATTAATTGGTATTTCACAAATCCAGTTATTTAGCTTGTTACATGATGCGTCATTCCATTTCTTTACAGGATCATTTGTCCAATTAGCCAATATAACATTGACAATCTCGGCACAGTCCTCCTCTCCAAAAACACCACCACCATTATTAGGCTCTGCTCCTCCCCAGTAACTGTTTGGAAACAACCCAGAGAACCAGAATGTCACACAAGTCGAAAACAAAATCCTAAATCCAGAATTGAGACAAACCAACTTTATATAACTGTGTTTAATGTAAAAGATGTTGCCAACCAGCATTGATAAATCTGTGGAACAGGATTTACACAGACTATATGTTTAATAGTTGTATGCTGGCTGTTACTATTGGCTATCATGTCAATGAACCCATGCTAGAACATTCACACTTAAAACAGATACTTAAAGAATGATATGCATAAAATGTAGTTATATACAAAGTATAATCTCTTACGATGTAGTCAAAAGTGTGCCATCCACCCATTTCCAGGTCCCCTCAGTCACTTGGTCAGTCAGACCGATCCAAGAATATGTGTTTAATGAAATGAGAAATTTCTACCAGAAAAAGATTAAGATATTGTCAATAACATGTAAATAACCATATACATCCAGAAATATTTGAAGAACCTCCCTCTCACCTGTTCTTCTTCATTGTTTATAATGACAAGATTTGCCCCTCTCTTCAGACAGTCCTGCCTTGCGTATTCCCAGTTATTTTTGTCCATGGAGACATAATAGTTGCTGTTACTAAATACATTACTACCATTTAGACATTTCCCTGTTTAAAAGAAAAGCAGTGGATACAATTACACATATAATGTGTTTCTGTGGTTGATTTATTTAACCTGTTTTAGTCTCAAGTATGTAAAAAAGCCATTCTGATGAGGATTAGGATTAAAAGTAAAACCTGTTTAGTTCACTTACCGAGTAACATCGGAAGGTTGTCTCTCCCAGTAGTATTAATAGAACCTTTGTTAAAAAACAATGTTCCATTCTTTAAAAAGATAACATGTTCTTAAAAGGTTATCAGTTCAACTTTAAGTGTCAGTGAATTGAACTTACTGTGGACAGAAAGTCCTATGATCCCAGCCAGTAGCAGAACACACAGCAGTCCCAGACACACTGCAGCAACTCCAGAAGGTCTTTTCCACCACTGAATATACACTGAATCTGAATGTAAAAAAAAAGAAAATGTTTAAACATCCAAATGTTTTTTTTTTATTATTAAGGTAAGAATTAAATATGTTTTACTTATATTTTAAATTTTTACTGTAAAAGTAAGGGTGTGTGTTCATTTCTGCCTATATGTTTGTATCTGTGTCTGTTCATTTGTGTGTATTATGTGCAATAATTATTACCTGAATGTTGAATAACATCACTGCCTGGTTTGGGCTTGTTTTCTCCTACATTGGCATATGTAGTGGCACCGGTGTTCGTGAAAATGATATCCCCTTCATATACATGGATTCCCTCTGACATTTTGTACCACGCCTGCTATCTTGGCTGATCTTTTCTGAGTGACTTGCTGGGTGAAAAGCTACATGAAGGACTACACCTCCCCCTTAATAAATAGATTTTTATCTATAGATAAAAAATCTATAGATTTTTCAAGTTCCCATTCAAAACCTGTGACAGAGGTGTGAAGTTCCCCATATCAAGTGTGAAGTTCCGCAGCTGTGCCTCATCACAAACACTTGTCCAAAAGCTAATAACAAATCATAGTGAAAAAAAACATTGTTATACATTTATCCTTTAGAATGTGAAAACTGTATTTAGTGGACATGTTGGCATTGATTGGGTAAACTACTGGGGTCTGTAATATGTGTGCAAGCTGTGAAATATTAAATGTTTCCTCATTGATGATTTAGCTTAATATTGTACTGTGGTGCTGTTGACAGTGTTTAAAATGAATGATAGTTTAGTTATGGGTAAGTTTAATATTATACGAAAGAAGTAGACATTATAGGTCCAGGGCCCGGAGATTGAGGCGAGGACACTGTGCTCAGTAGAACACGCTATCTGACACAGAACTTAAACACGCACATACTGATACTGATTTGGAAACTAGCAGCGAGAGGAAAACAACGAGACAGTAGCTGTCTCCTGTAGAGTTACTGGAGAAGCAACACACTCAAGGCCACCAGATGGTCCTCATGCCTAAACACCACATATTACGCATACACCGGAGACCTGATTAGCGAAAATCAGGGAAACAGCTAGGGGGGAAGTGTCCATATAATTTAGGTCCGCTGCGTCGGACCTCAGATCTTTTCGTTTTGTTCTGGCTAGAGGGTGAAATCTGATCTCCGGGTATATATATCTGTATTAATAAAGACGATCGCTTTTTGAAAGACTTTTTTGTGTGAGCATTCTCTGATTTGAACTCGGAGAAGTCTTCTGACTTCTACAAAGCACAGACCATCTGCAAGATCAAATTAACATATACAGCCGTGGACAAAAGTTTTGAGAAAGACACAAATATTACATTTCACAAAGTCTGTGGCTTCAGTTTTTATGATGGCAATTTGCATATAATCCAGAAAGTCACGAAGAGGGATCAGATGAATTACAATTAATAGCAAACTCCTTATTTGCCATGAAAATGAACTTAATCCCACAAACAAACATTTCCACTGCATTTCAGCCCTGCCAGAAAAGTACCAGCTGACATCATGTCAACACTGGTGAAAGTGTTGATGAAAACAATCACTCTGATCACTCTGTCAGGCTGATTGAGTTTGAATAACACACTGGAAGCTTTAAAAGGAAGGAGGGGTCATCAGTCATCATTGCACAAAAAGGGCTTCACAGGCAATAATATTGCACAGTGATGCAAAGATTTTTGGAAGATGGCCTGGTGTCAAGAAGGGCAGCAAAGAAGCCACTTCTCTCCAGTAAAAACATCAGGGACAGACTGATATTCTGCAAAAGGTACAGGGATTGGACTGCTGAGGTCTGGGGTAAAGTAATTTTCTCTGATGAATCCTCAATACAGATTGTTTGGGACATCCATAAAAACTCTTGTCCAGACAAGAAAAGGTGAGTGCTATCATCAGTCCTGTGTCATGCCAACAATAAAGCATCCTGAGCTCATTCATATGTATGGTTGCTTCTCAGCCAAGGGAGTGGGCTTACTCACAATTTTGCCTAAGGACACAGCAATGAATTAAGAACGTTACCAAAACATCCTCCAAGTGCATCTTCTCCCAACCATCCAAGAACAGTTTGGTGACGAACAATGCCTTTTCCACCATAATGGAGCACCTTGCCATAAAACAAAAGTTATAACTAAGTGGCTCGGGGAATAAAATATGGACATTTTGGGTCCAGGGCCAGGAATCCTCCCAGACCTTAATCCCATTAAGAACATGTGGTCAATCCTCAAGTGGCGGGTAGACAAACAAAAAACAACAAATTCTCCAAGCATTGATTATGCATGAATGGGCTGCTTTCATTCAGAATGTGGCCCAGAAGTTATGACAGCATGTGAATTGCAGAGGTCCTGAAGAAGAAGAGTCAATACAGCAAATATTGCCTCTTTGCATTTACTTCATGTAATTGCCAATAATAACCATTGACACTTATGAAATGCTTATAATTATACTTCAGTATACCAAAGTAACATCTGACAAAAAGATCTAAAACACAGCAGCAGCAAACTTTGTGGAAACCAATACTTGTGTCATTCTCAAAATGTTTGGCTATGGCTGTACACTTATGGCCAGTTCATTAGTGAGGAGTCTGCATACTCCCATTTGGGCTCGGATGTTGCAGTACTTTTAACACACTGTCCACCAGACCTGGAGGTCCTTACTATAAAAGTACAAACCTTTTACATTCTGCGGGAATTCAGCTCCGCTATTATCACAGCAGTCTGCATACCTACGGAAGGCCATCAGATATGAAAAAAGAGACCTCCATAATCATGAAGTGCTTCAAGCGGCTGGTCAAAACCCCCATCTGCTCCACCCTTCCTGAAACCTTGGACCCCACCGCATATCACCCCAATAGATCTATGGACAATGCCAACGTACACCTGGAAAAAGGAAGCAACACATACGTGAGGATGCTTTTCATAAACTACAGTTCAGCATTCAACACTATTGTGCTCAGGACCCTGGGACTCAACGCTTCCTTTGCGTTTGGATCCTGGACTTCCAGACAAGCAGACCCCAGGGGGTGAGAATGGGCAACCTCACTTCCTTTGCAAGGAGCATCTCTGAGCATTGGATTCCCCCAGGATTGCATACTCAATACTCTCCTGTACTCACTGTTCACGTATACTTGCATGGCCACTCACAACACCAACGTCATCATTAAGTTTGCGAACAACACCACCATCTACCGACCCTACTGCACCGACTCTAATGCACAATAGCATATTTAATGTACCATTCTTAGGCACTCTTACACTTATTTTTTATGAATACTATTTAATAATTCTTTCACATTTATATTACCCGTTTTCTACAAACTTTGTAATTGCTGCTAGTTTACATTGTTATCTATATATTTAGTTAGCTTAATTTTCTTCTTTCTACATGTATTTTTTGCTTTATATTTCCAATGCTACTGTGTAGATGCCTCGAGCCATGTCATAAGAATTTCACTACTCAAAATGACATGGCTATTTTGTGCATTCGATAATTAAGACTTTGACTATGTACACCTTGTTAGTACCACGTTGGACCCCCCTTTGCATTCAGAACTGCTCTAATTAATTGTGGCATTAATTTAACAAGGTGCTGGAAACATTACCCAGATATTTTGGTCCATATTGACATTATAGCAACACGCAGTTGCCTCTGATTATTTCCATGATGTGAGACTCCCATTACACCACATCTCAAAGATGCTCTATTGACTTAAGATCAGGTGACTGTAAATACAGTAAACTCATTGCCATGTTCAAGAAACCAAGTTGGAATTATTTGAGTTTTGTGAGATGACAATTTATCCTGCTGAAATTAACCAATTGAAGATGGGTACACTGTTGTCACAAAGGGATATACATGGTCAGCAACAATACTTTGGTAGGATGTGGTGTTTTAACAATGCTCAATACTACTCCCAAAAGCGTGCTGAGAAAATACACTCCACACCAATACACCACCACCACCAGTCTTATCAAGCAGTTGAAAAGGTGTATCAAACTAAATGGCTGGTGAATGTAATAAAGTAGTAGTTTAAATTACAATGGTCACTAACAATGAATTGTATTAAAGTTTATTTAAGTTTTGATAAAGTGCGATAGCTAAACTTTGGTCGTGAGGCAGTTGCTGTGTATACAGTACCAAAAGGAAGTCTAATACCCACAGATGTTCTCTTTTGTACAATGATGCACTTCTAAACCAAAAAATGTGTCCCACTACTTCTACTTGCCAGTAGCCACTGGGTAAATCAAGGATAGATGCTAACCTCAGTGTGGTGAGTGCTTCCTCTATCCTAGCAAATGGGTGAGCATCTTAACTTATTTTAACTGCTGGCAGTCAACACAGAATCTAAGCCACCCATTCCTCTTTTTAAACAGGACAATGGACGCTGCCCAAGGGCACTTGCTTTCTTTATCAACACCTGTCTTCATCATGTTACCCAACAGATCACAAACGTCCTGATACCTGCTAGGAGACAAGGATGATAACGTTCTCTAATGGACGTCTTTGGATCTGTTGGTGTGGTGTTGAATGACTCCACTACGACCAAATATTTGTTGTGCTCTGGAAATGAACCTCCCCATTTTGCCAGTAGGCCCATCGATTCCCTGTGCTGACTGATGGTGCTTGACCTTGTAAGGTTTCTAAATACAGTGGGGCAAAAAGGTATTTAGTCAGCCACCAATTGTGCAAGTTCTCCCACTTAAAAAGTCAAGAGAGGCTTGTAATTTTCATCATATGTACACTTCAACTATGAGAGACAAAATGAGAAAAAAAATCCTGAAAATCACATTGTTGGATTTTTTATTAATTTAATTGCAAATTATGGTGGAAAATAAGTATTTGGTCAATAACAAAAGTTTATCTCAATACTTTGTTGTATACCCTTTGTTGGCAATGACAGAGGTCAAATGTTTTCTGTAAGTCACACAAGGTTGTCACACACTAATGCTGGTATTTTGGCCCATTCCTCCATGCAAATCTCCTCTAGAGCAGTGATGATTAGGGGCTGTTGCTGGGCAACACAGACTTTCAACTCCCTCCAAAGATTGTCTATGGGGTTGAGATCTGGAGACTGGCTAGGCCACTCCAGGACCCTGAAATGCTTCTAACGAAGCCACTCCTTTGTTGGCCGGGCGTTGTGTTTGGGATCATTGTCATTACAAGACCCAGCAACGTTTCATCTTCAATGCCCTAGCTGATGGAAGGAGGTTTTCACTCAAAAACTCACGATACATGGCCCCATTCATTCTGTCCTTTACACGGATCAGTCGCCCTGGTCCCTTTGCAGAAAAACAGCCCCAAAGCATGATGTTTCCACCCCCATGCGTTACAGTAGGTATGGTGTTCTTTAGATGCAACTCAGCATTCTTTGTCCTCCAAACACGACGAGTTGAGTTTTTACCAAAAGTTCTATTTTGGTTTCATCTGACCATATGACATTCTCCCAATCTTCCTCTGGATCATCCAAATGATCTCTAGCGAACTTCAGACGGGCCTGGACGTGTACTGGCTTCAGCAGGGGGACACGTCTGGCACTGCAGGATTTGAGTCCCTGGCGGTGTAGTGTGTTACTGATGGTAGGCTTTGTTACTTTGGTCCCAGCAATCTGCAGGTCATTCACTAGGTCCCCCCGTGTGGTTCTGGGATTTTTGCTCACCGTTCTTGTGATTATTTTGACCCCATGGCGTTGAGCCCCAGAGAGATTATCAGTGGTCTTGTATGTCTTCCATTTCCTAATAATTGCTCCCACAGTTGATTTCTTCACACCAAGCTGCTTACCTATTGCAGATTCCGTCTTCCCAGCCGGTGCAGGTCTACAATTTTGTTTCTGGTGTCTTTTGACAGCTCTTTGGTCTTGCCACAGTGCAGTTTGAAGTGTGACTGTTTGAGGTTGTGGACAGGTGTCTTTTATACTGATAACAAGTTCAAACAGGTGCCATTAATACAGGTAACGAGTGGAGGACAGAGGAGCCTCTTAAAGGAGAAGTTACAGGTCTGTCAGAGCCAGAAATCTTGCTTGTTTGTAGGTGACTATTTTCCACCATAATTTGCAAAGAAATTCATTAAAAATCCTACAATGTGATTTTCTGGATTTTATTTTCAAATTTTGTCTGTCATAATTGAAGTGTACCTGTGATGAAAATTACAGGCCTCTCTCCTCTTTTTAAGTGGGAGAACTTGCACAATTGGTGGCTGACCAAATACTTTTTTGCCCCACTGTAATGTGTTTATGTGGTTGTCTTGATGCACCTGTTTCAGTTCCTAGTGTGCATGAAGACAATTTCTCTCTCTCTGTAGCTGGTCTTTCTCTTCAGTCAGGTTGTTGTAGCTTGTCTGTAGTTGGTCACTTTCTGTGAAGTATTGGTGTCCAATGACTCCATCTGTAAAATTAAGGTTATATTATTATATTATATTATTGTATTTTATCCTTGTGTCTACACATTTTATCAAAATTTGTTCCTAACGTCCAAATTGCCATAATGATTCGGGGGTAGTTGAAACTTAGAAATACTGTACAATGAGTTGACAAACAATATGCAAAATGTTATGAGGTCTTGCACAGAGACAGAAAATACAGCGGCTCTCAAAAGTATTCCCCCCCTTGTCTCAGTTAGACTTCATGTGCAAGTGAACTAAACTTACTGTACACAAACAGTCCTATGATCCCAGCCAGTATCAGAACGCACAGCAGTCCAAGACACACTGCAACTCTAGAAGTTATTTTCCACCACTGACTATACATTGAAGCTGTCAAATAAATTAAAAACACTTTGAAATACAATTAGAAACTGTGTGATAATGTGCTCTCTAATATATTATTTTAAAATTTGTTTTACTTATTGTCTATTTTTATTTAAGAAATATACCTGTGTGTGCATTTCTGCATACAGTATATGTTCCTACCTGTGTGTTTTTATTTATGTGTATCCTGTGCATAAATATATTACCAGAATTTTGAATAACTGGTTTGGGCTTGTTATCTTCTGCATTGGCATATGCAACCAGTGTTTGTGCCAATTTACATTCCTTTCAAATTCGTAGATTCCCTCTGACATCTTGGAACATGTTTTCTTTATCACACATGAGATATCTTGACTCCTCTTTTGAGTTACTTGCTGGTTGAAATGTGACATGAGCTCAACATAGAGATTAAATTAAGGGGCACAGCTTTTGCTGTAAATAGCTCTATCTCTCTTGATGGACACTTCCTGTTTTTTATGTTTTCAAAAGAATTTGCCACTATAATGGACTTCTGCATCTCACTGAAAGCTGCTGCATATTGTTGTGCAAAAAGACAATGTTAACAAAAGCTTTCATTAAACCCAAGCTGTGTAATCTAAACAGCATATGAACTGACGGAGTCTATGACTTTCACTCGCTTCATGAGGATGGTTTTAATCACAAGCCATGACTGTCCTCTAAAATGTGTTCCTCACCTGTATGAAATAGGAAACCGATAGGAAAGACACACTTTCTTATCAGTTGATAAGTAACTAGATATTTCTTTTAAAATGTAAGTCTATTTTTTCAAAACTAATTCAAAAGTGCTTCCTAAAGACGTCCCCTCCCCCCAAGAAATAGATTTTTTACCAGAGATTTTCCAGATACAGATGTTCCCGTTCAAAACCAGTGACACAGATATATCTTAAGTGTAAAGTTAACGATCTGTGCCTGGTCACAAACACATGACAAAAAGCTGACAGCAAACCATATTGAAAATAAGTTTGCCTTATGAATGTAAAACTACAGACGCAGCCAAAAGTTTAGAAAAAAGACAAGTATTGAAGTATAATTATAAGCATTTCAAAATTTTCAAGGCTATTATTGACATGCTTACCAATGTGTTGCATCACCTTTTCTTAAAAAAATACTCTGTAAGCATTTAGGAACTGTGGAGAACAATTGCTGTATTGTTGATTTTGAAATGTTGTCCCATGCTTGCTTTAAATAAGGATTTCTGCTGCCCAACAGTTCAGGTTGTCCTTTGTTGTATTTTTGTTTCATAATGCCCCAAATGTTTTCGATGTGTGACAGGTCTAGACAGCAGGCAGACCAGTTTAGCACCCAGACTCCTTGCTAAAATCTGAATCAGCTTTATTGCCAAGTATTTTTACACATACAAGGAATTTGCTTTGGTGCATGACAGAAAAACACAATAAATAATATGAGGTACAAAAATAAAAGATAGAAATGACAGTAAATATAAAATGTACAAAATTAATTAATAAGAGGAAAAGTGCAATGTGCAGGAAGGAATTCCAGAGAAGTGCAATAATGTAATACATTATGTATAATTTAAGTTATGAGTTTAAGTTATGGGGCAGAGAGTCAATGTCAGTGGGGGTCGTCTGGCCTTGTTGATGAGGCCATCTGCCGATGGGAAGACGCTGTTCTTGAGGTGGGAGGTGTTGGTACTAATGGACCTTTGCCTCCTGTCAGTTGGGAGTGGCTGAAACAGTTTGTGTCCAGGGTGGGAGGGATCAACCACAATCTTTCCAGCGCGCATCAGGGTCCTGGTGGTGTACAGGTCCTCGAGGGTTGGCAGATCACAGCCAATCACCTTTTCTGCAGATCTAATGATACCCTGCAGTCTGCTCTTGTCCTTAGCGTTGGCAGCAGCATACCAGATGGTGATGGAGGAGGTGAGGATGGACTCAATGATGGCTGTGTAGAAGTGCACCATCATTGTCTTTGGCAGGTTGAACTTCTTCAGCTGCTGCAGGAAGTACATCCTCTGCTGTGCTTTCTTGGTAATGGAGGTGAGTATTTTTAATAGATGTGCAAAAATGTGGCTTCGCTCAATAATTTGTTGAAGCACCTTTGGCAGCAAATACTGCCTCAAGTCTTTTTGAGTATGATGCTACAAGGTTGGCACACCTATTTGTAAGCAGTTTCTCCCATTCTTGTTTGCAGGACTTCTCAAGCTCCATCAGGTTGGATGGGGAGCGTCAGTGCACATTTTCAGATCTCTCCAGAGATGTTCAATCAAGTTCAAGTCTGGGCTCGGGTTGGGCCACTCAAGGACATTGGCAGATTTGTCCTAAAGCCACTTCTTTGTAATCTTCGCTGTGTGCTTAGGGTCATTGTCCTGATGGAAGATAAATCTTCACCCCGGTCCATAGTGCTCTTGAGCAGGTTTCCATCAAGGATGCCCCTGTATATTGCTGCATTCTTTATCTCCATCCTGACTGGTCTTCAAGTGTTTGCCTAACAACCCCACAGCAGGATGCCGCCACCGCCATGCGTCACTGAAGTGATGGTATTGGCCAGGTGATAAGCGGTATTTCATAGTCTGAGAGTCCCTCAGGTGCCTTTTAGCAAACTCCAGGTGGCCTGTTGTGCCTTTTACTGATTGGTGGGGTGCTGCAGAGATGGTCATCCTTCCGGAAGGTTCTCCTCTTTTCACAGAACGACGTTAGAGCTCTGTCAGCTCTTGGTCACCTCTATGACTAATGCCCTTTTTCCCTGGGCGGCCAAATCTAGGAAGAGTCTTGGTGGTTCCCAACTTCTTCTATTTATGGATGAATGAGGCCACTATGCTCAATGGGACCTTCAGTGCTGCAGACATTTTTCAGTACCCTTCTCCAGACCTGTGCCTCAATTCAATCCTGTCTTGGGGGTGTACAGACAATTTCTTAGACTTAATGGCTTGGTTTGTGCTCTGACATAAACTGTCAACTGAGGGAGCTTATATAGACAGGTGTGTGCCATTCCAAATCATGTCCAATCAACTGAATTTACCACAGGTGGACTCCAATCAATGTGTAGAAACATCTCAAGGATGATCAGTGGACACAGGATGCACCTGAGCTCAATTTTAAGTGTCACAGGAAAGTCTGTGAATACCTGTCTTTTCTTTTTTTATCTATGTAATAAAAATTTTACACGTCGTTTTTTTTTTATATCTTTTTTTAAAGATTTCAAAAAAAAGTTTCACGTTTTCAGTGTATTGTATGTAGAATTTTGAGGAAAAAAAGAATTGTATCCATTTTAGAATAAGGCTGTCACATATGGAAAAAGTGAAGCACTGTGAATACTTTCCTGATGTACTGTATAACTCCAAGCTGAAATTAATTTTTTGTTCCACGAATCCACGAACGTTCCATGAATCTGTGAGATATTGCCTTTTCATAAGTACCTCCAAATAAAAAAGGCTGAATGGAATAAACAGGATAGATCAGAAATGTGTTATAAAAAAAGACTTGCCTATGGGTTTTGTCTCAATGCATTCATCATCAATCCCTACTTGCATTATCTTTCCTCGCGTCCTTCAGCAAAACCCATTTACTTCAGAATAGAGGGTTCCTGGACCTTCTCTAAAAGTAATGTTGAAACTAAGACTGTAGTTCGGTTTACATGTTTATTCATATTTTAGTATGAGCAATATATTATACTAGGATTAAACAATAGCTTATTATTAAGAACAACAAAATGTATCATATTTTCAAAAGTATTTTAGAAAAATATTTAGGAGAAGGATACATTTCTGAAAATTAGAAAATGTATATTTATTATATATTAAATGCATGATATTGTGGACATTGGGCAAGAACCACACAAATGTATAGAATTTCAGAATCATAATTCTCTTATTTTATTTGTTCACCTCATCTTTTCTCACTGTCAAAATTTGCACTTCACGCTCAGACCCAGACAGGAAACAGCTAACCAGAAACCCTCCCTCCCACAGCCACACAGCAGACATACTTTTCGCTTCTTCTATTAATATTGTTACTGGTACTTTCGGGTCACCAGTTATTTCCAAGCCATAACTTGTATCAACCTAAAATGTATTGGATCAATTATTTTCATGATCACTCAAAAGGCCTATTGACGCAATATTGTGTCAAAAAGCGCAACTGTTACATTTCTATTTATATCCCCAGAATGGTTAAGGTCCATTCCATGCAGCAACACCCAGCAGAATCAGGACAGTTAATGTTGAGGTACAGTAACTGTCGTTTAAATAACTGTTTGTTTGATTCTATTTACTACACTGCTCTCTTAACCAGGAAATCTAGACCTTAATCATTGTGTGCTGGAGGGGATGCCTTGTCTGGTCTTATTCCCTTGATTCATCTCGCTAGAGCACGATGAGACAAGGCACCATTTTCAATGAATAACTCTGCTGTATGGCTGATATCAATCTGTATTTACTAGATGATGAGGCTGATTAGTGATTAATATCTCTTTAACGTCCCTTGATGCTGGAGGTGATGTTGAAGTCATAGGAAGAGACAACATACTAACAATCACCCTTGCAGAAAATATGTTTGTAAAAAGTGGTGTACAAACATATTTATACTTCACAGATTGCAACAAATATAACCTGAAACTTTAATCATAAAAAACTAATGGGAGAAAATAAAAAGGAAAAACAACTGTCTCTGGAAAGTGTTGAGCCACCACTAGCCACCAGCTCAGCTTCAACAAGTCTCTCGAACTCTACTGGAAAGAATGAACACCCTTCCTCTACAATATATTATTTCATTTGATGATTTAAAGATGGTGGCTGAGAGTGTCAATCCAAAATCCCATATGGGTTAATTTGGGTTGAAATCAGGACTCCAAAGACCATAGCATATGATTCACTTAATTTTCCTCTTTCTTCCTCACACAAAGGAGCAGATACTGGTCCTGCTGCTGAATTAATGCTCTTCTACTGCCCTGAGCAGACTGTTCTGGGAGACACTGCAAACCTTATTGCAACAGGACAATGCAGGCTTGTGCCTTTCTGTCGGAGCTTGACTGCCTCTGCAACCTGAGTTGGCAGCAGTTGGCAGCAGGTACCGCCTCACGCAACCAGTAGTGACAAGGACAGCAGGCAAAACACAAAACATGTCTCCAGTGCACTGGTTGTCAAAGACAATTGCCCGTCTCCTGATATCTTCTCCATGTTGTTCAAATATAACCAATGTTGGAATACATTAAATAAACCAGCATTGAATTTTGTGATTGTGCAGTGTATGTACAGCCTGGCTGACATCAGTAAACTGTTTGCAACTGGAGGCTTCAGGGATATGAAGACTCTGTCCCTGGACCAACCCTTTGACCTGGACAAGTACCAGTTTAAAGCTTTACACTAAAAGCTTAAAGCTTTACACTAAAAGTTTACTTGGGAAGTAAAATGAAAAATACACAAAGGAAAGGGAACAGGTCAGAGATAGATAAGGGGAAAAGTAAAAATAACAATATATGAAAAAATAACCCAGACTAAAGAAAAATAAACTAAGAACCAAATAAGAGATATAGGGAAATTTAAAAAGTGGAAGGCAGCTTCTGTAATTGTTCAAAATAAGAGATGAAGGGTTGCCATTGATTAGCAAATTTTGCAGTAGAGCCCCTGAGAGAGAATAATGAGACGGTTTACAATTTAAAATAATTCTACGACAGGCCACAACGTCAACGTCAACCTGCTTACGGCTCAGGAAAGACAAATCAGAAGGGATGCCAAAAACAGCCAGCTGGGGACTGGGGTGAAGTAGAACACCAAGCATCTCATACAAGACTTTAAAAATAGCGTCCCAATCAAGATGGAGAGAGAGGCATTTAGCAAACATATGGGTGAGATTGCAGTGGGAAGCATGACCTCTGTCATGCCAGACTAGCCTTAGATAAGAGAACCCTGTGTAAAACCTTGAATTTAATTAGGCCCAGGCGAGCACCATGCATTGTGGAGCGTATCCTGTCCATGGCCGCATCCCACCACTCCTGCGTGAACGCATTCCCCATCTCCCCATGTGAAAGGCCATCTCCGCATCCAGAGAGACTACCAGCTCAAGACACTCAAAGACCTGCTTGGAATCAATGATTTTGAACAAGGTTTGAATGTTGAAACAAATAGCGCCTCCACTTGATAAAGCTCCTCTGATATGGTAATTGGTAGCACCGTTTCTAGACAAAGCGCTAACCGTCAGGCCCTGGGGCCTTGTTGCTCTGCTTTGACTCTATAGACAGAAACACTTCCCCAAGACTGAGAGGGGAATCAAAGTGCGTGGCAGAGTCAGTGTGAACCGTAGGGGTGTCCAACAGGTCCAGAAATTGTTTCATTTTGTTCTGTCCGAGGGGAACTCAGATGTATATCAAGAGGAATAAAATAAGTTAAAGGCGTCATTGATTCCTTTGGGATTTATGATCAAGGTTTGGGTTTGCGTCTGTAATTTGTGGTATAAGCCACGCTGTAGATCGTTGTTTCAGTTGGGGTGCCAGCAAAAAATAGGATGCATATGAGCGTAGAAGCAACCGCTCAGCAGCCTTCGTGGAAGCGAGGTTAAATGCAGGTTCAGGCGCTGCTTATATAGCTCAGGGAAAGAGGCCAAGGCATATTGACATCAAGGTCATGAATGGCAGCAGAGGGCCTTGCTCAGAGGGCCTTGCACAGAGGGCCTTGCTCACCCATTCTCATGCATGAAATCTGAGAAAGATTTAAACATGGCAGACAAAGAGGCATTCCCAGGGTTCCTGTGGCTAGAGGGATCCAGAGCCGGGTTAGATACGCAATTCAGATCACCACCAAATATCAATATATGGGTATTAAGAGACAGAATTTTCCCCAGCAAACGGTTAGCAAAGCTAACGTCATCAAAGTTTGGGGAATATTAATTTTGAAGGAGCAGTCAAACACTTGCCAGGAAAACAAAAACTAAATGATAAGAAACATACAGAATAATAGAAAAAAGTAAAAATTTACAAAATGAGAAATGGACAAACATTGAGAGAAAAGAAACAATGCACATCCATACGCAAAACTAACCCCTAGGTCAACCCACCCACCAAACACCCAGTCTTCCCCCTGGAGACAGAGGTAACTAGCCTATATAGCTCCCGTGCATGTCAAGAGGTTAACTTGGGAAACTCCACAGCACAAAGCAATATAATTTAACTGAGAAAATGCATTCAAAAATTAGATAAAGAACACTCAACAGAGCAACAAATCTGTACAGTAGTATTAATCCAATACACATCAAGCTGCACACATACGCCGATGCAAGTATGTTCGCACAGATGCAAACACTATAAAAAATAATTATAAAGAACTTTAAACCAAAGGAACAAAAAGAGGCGGGGGGGGGGGGGTAATTGGTAAATCAAAAAGGATGGACCGCCTAGAAAATGTCATAGAGGGACGATCTAATGAAGGGATACGAGATAAGACATGGTAAACTGTGAGTGTTCGATAGTTGTACGTCAGTTCTTTTTCTATAGAAAAAAGGCTTGTCTTTGTGAACTTACATCGAAGTCTATTTTTTATTTTACAACCTCTGAAGTCTTTGCATCTTTTCGAGCTGGAAACTGTAGTATTTTCCACAACAATCTCAGCTCGTTACCTGTATAAAAGACACCTGGGAGCCAGAAATCTTGTTGATTGATAGGGGATCAAATACTTATTTCACTGAGTAAAATGCAAATCATCATGTATAACTTATTTGAAATGAGTTTTTCTGGATTTCTTTGTTGCTGCTGAACCAGCTTTGGGCCTCTTCTGGAGAACTAAAACAAAGAGCCTCATTGTTGTGGTCCACATGCAGCCTAATAGGGAACCGCAGCGAGAACCAGATTTTTTTTTAAAGAGTACGTGCTTCACGTCTAGGGACACAGCTCGTTTCTGGGCCACAGTTGAGGTGAAGTTGGGGAAGATGTGGATCTTTTGGCCGCGGTAATAAAGCTGCTCCATGGAGTGCCTCCGGGTGATCGGCTCCTTTTCTCTGAAGTTGTGGAACTTCAATTATCACCCGAGGCCTTGTGCTGCCGGAGCCGCCAGCAGGAGGGTGGCCTAGACCAGTGTTTCTCAACCTTTTTTGGGCCAGCGCCCCCCATCAAATAAGATGTAGGCTAATTGCACGGAATATTAATGCTTATGATTGTTGTTGTTGTTATTATCATTGTTTTGATATTATTATTGTTGTTCTAATTGTTATCATCACACATCATCAAAAAGGCACATCATTGTATAACGAACAACAGATGTATTCGTTTCCCAGGGAACACAAAAGCCATGTGAATAGAAATTATAACGAAGCCTTAACTAAAGTATTAAATTGCATACTGATGGTATTTTTTCTTGTTCTGTGACATTTTTCTGATATGTATGCTTGCTAGCATGGAAAAAAGTAAAAAAAACAGGCCACCTTATGCAGTGTAACTTATTAGAAATTATGCAGGTCATTAGGTTATTTATGATACTTGTCCTTAGGATAAGTGAATGCATATTTTACTTGCCCAAGAGCTTACATTTTTTTTGCTAGCTGGCCAATTAAGTATTAGCTATGATATATCACAGGTATTCACAGGGCTTCAAATGCCCTTACGTCCGTAATTTTGCATTTCCCCACTTTCCCTGGCACCAGGCCGGTTTTAGGTGCTAGAACAAGCTTGTTCACAGGCAAATTAAACTTGAGTCGAGTCAAGACGTTCACACACGTTTTAAAATTTCTGATACAAGCTACGCTGCAGAATGTGGCATGACATAGCTTGTACCAGTAATACCAAATGTTTTACTTTTCTGATTGTAAGGACCAGACTTGCGGCAGATAGGGAGGGACCCAAATGCACAATGAATAGGGAGGTGCTTGGATGTAACAAGCGGGGGTAGAGGAGCTCTGATATGACGAGCAGTAAGTGGTGGAAGTAAGCTCGGGTGAGACCAGTAGGTATAGTAGCTCGGATAAGATAAGTGCAATATTGCAAACTCGGGGAAATATGTTGAATAAATGCAGGGACGCATAGGTAATCTATCGAAAGTGTCAGGAGCCAAAACGTTGCTTGTAATGCGTCGTTTGTACTGGCAGTGGAGTAGCAGTGGGGGTTGTAAACCAGGGGGTTATGTAGGAGTGCTGTTGAGAGTGATAGGAAACAGGTGTGCGTAGATGGTGTGCGCTTAGTGACTGGGGAACTTGGTGACTAGTGTGTGTAGTTGCAACCCAAGACCGCTAGAGGGGGTGCTAGGACCAGAGCTGAGCCGAGTCAGGGCGGAACCCTGAAAGAGGAATTCATTTTGTTGCCGATATTAATACATATGGATTGTTTTTTTTACTTGTCCGTCGGACAACTACAAGAAGAAGTGCACTTGTCCAAACATTAAATGTGCTAATCCCTGACAAACGTACGAGCCTTACGGGCGATTCCTGATTACGGCAGAATATAATAAGCAGATTTTTTGAATGGAGTTTGGTTTTACATTGTTTTGTGCCATTCAAGACGAAATAAACCTCTCTCATGTTCCGTGTTTTGTGCATTCAAGTTTTCTTTACTGCCCCTGTTGAGAAACACTGGCCTAGACGGTGCCCCTGTCCAACTTCATGGGCATGGGAAGAACTGCACCGCCGATGAATCTTTGAAGAATGTGCCCTCTAGCCTCTCCGGGATGCCAACGACACGCAGGTTACAGCGGCACGAACTGGACTCCAGATCCTCGATTTTGTCAGCCAGTTGACGGAACTTGTGCAGCAATGAGGGCAGGAAAAAGTGAAAGCTCACGGGGGATAAAAATGACAGGTCCATATTTATCATGGCTGTCAGAAACATGGAACTCTCACTTAACTGTGATGTACCTGCATTAGATAGTTTTAAACACACAGGACAACATGTTTAAATATACTGAGTGGATTGTGAGCACCTAAAACCTGTTGGATGTGAGACAAACAGAAACACCAAAATACATTCAGTCAATGATTCAAGTCCATTCAATTCATCCTACAGTGTTGCAAGCATTTAATACTTTTCAAAAGGCAAAATTCTGATTGATTATTTAGATTTACAAGAAACCCAACAACAATCAAAGAGACAGAGAGGAAATTATAGACGGTGGAGTAAAAAGTATAGAGAGTGTGGGAGAAAGAAAGAAAAGGAAGTATAGGTTTTTAGCACATTCATTGAAGTTCTTGTGAAACGTAAGTTAATTAGGATATCACTTTTTGCTAAGTGTTGTATTGTTTATTGTTTGTGTTCAGCCATGTGTGTCCTGATTGTGCTGTAGTTATCAAGGTAGGTTTTGTTTCACAAATACAGTTAAGTTGCCTGGTACATGAATCGTCATTTCATTTCGTTACAGTATCATTATACCAATTGAAAATCTCAGCACATTCAACCAGCACCATTATCAGGCTGGTTTCCTCTCCAGTACCTGAAGTGGGAACAACCCAGATAACCAGACCATCAGACACTGGAAGAATACAAAATCCTAAATCCAGAATGCCAATTTTTTTCATTTTCTTTTTTTTTCGAGGTTAATCTACTTCACCAAATTGAGACAAACCAGAGAAAACCATCGTTATATAACTGTGTTCAATGAGAAGTACATGGCCAACCAGCATTGATGAAATTGTGAAGTTAGCTTAGTACAATGACAATATGTTTAACAGTTTTATACCAGCTGTTACTGTTGACTGTCAGTTATTGAACCAATGCCAATAATCACTGGCTTGCAAAACAACCTCAAATTTCTTTCACACTTGAAACAGATACGTTATGAATGATTTGCCTTAAATGTAGTTTTGTACACAGTAGAATCTCTTACGATGTAAACAGAGGTGTGCCATCCACCCATTTCCAGGTCCCCTCAGTCACTCGGTCAGTCAGACCGATCCAAAAAGTTATGTTTAATGAAATGAAAAATGTCTATCAGACAAAGATGTTGTAAATAACATGGAAATGAGCATATTAACCCATGAAAAATACTCTCTCTCACCTGTTTTATGATAAAAAGATTTCCCCCTCTGTTCAGACAGTCCTGCCTTGCATATTCCCAGTTATTTTGTTCCGTGTAGACTTACACGTGTAGACCAGACACTTTCCAAACATTTGGACATTCCACTGTTTAAAAGAAAAGCAGTGGTACAGTGCTGTCTGTCATGCCATTTGCAACATTTTCCTGGCGTTCAAGCAGTTATTAGGGGCTTTTGTGGTATTTCCAAGCCACTTGACGCCCCAGGCTATGAAACAGAATTTCTACGCCATTGCAGGTGCATCATTTTTATTAAGGAAGTTCATGCCATCATGAACCTTGCCAATAAGGATAACTTGTGTCTCCCAGGCTTCCCTAATGATATAGGTGCCGTAGACTGCAGACACACATCCCCATCAAGGTCCTGCCGTGCCCCAATGAAGGGGATTTTGTGAACCAAAAGGGGGTTCACAGTATAAACGTGCAGGTCAATTACTATTACCATTCCAGATTAGTAATTTATCAAATACAATTTAAAAAAAGGAATGTTACAAAAAAATATATACCATTGACCAACAATACTCTCTTAGGTGGTGTGTGTGACTCTTTGTGCCATATCACAAATCTGGAGGCAAAATGGCCTGGATTTGTCAATGACCTAAGTATTTTCAGAGTCACATTTATGCACATTATTTGAACATGGTAAGGGAAGAGCTCGCCTCAATGTCACAGTGTTACATACACTTATGCTGGTTGTTTAAAAGAAAAACATTGGATCAATTTACACAGCAAAATGTGTATGTGGATTTATTCACTCTTAAGTCTTTATGAAGGCCATTTTGATGAGGATAAATAGTAAAAGGAAAATCAGTTAAGTTCACTTACCAAGTAACTTCTGAAAGATGTCTCTCTCTCTCTCTGTATTTTGTCTCTCTTTTTAGTCAGGGTTTTGTAACTAGTCTGTAGCTGGTCTCCTTCTGTGAAGCATTCATTTCCAATGACTCCATCTGTAAAAATGCATGTTTTATTAAGGGCTAGTCAATGGATTCTATTCTTGGGTCAACATATTTGAGCATTTTTTTGTTCTTTGCCAATTTCCTGTTGTCCAATTTGAAATTATAATTTGGGGGTAGTTGAGATTTTTCTGTTTCTTTCAAGAACTCACTTTTTGATATTGAACAACATTAATTATAGCTATGGGCATATGATAATGAACTGGCATAGTAATGACTCGATACAATGAGTTGGCAGAAGTTGGCATAAGTATAACATTAAGTAAAAAATATTCACCACCATTGACTTCCAAATGTTATTATGTAAAAAATTATATTTCATTTGCCACTGACTAATACAAACAATTCCATATGTCAAAACAAAAAAAATATATTTATATATTGTTCTTGATTATTTACAAATACAAAACAGAATGTAGTTGATGTAATTGACCCTTTTTAAATATTTGGTTGAGGCACCATTGACCGCAATTACAGCCATGTCTATTGGGATATTTTTCTACTCGCATTGTACATCTGGACACACTGCAGCAACTCCAGAAGTTATTTTCCACCACTGAATATACACTTTTAAAACTTAAGTTATTAACAGTATGTATCTGTGCGTGTGTATGCATCATGCGCAATGTTGAATGACAACCCTGTCTGTTTTGGGCTTGTCACCTACGTTGGCGTACGTCCAGAGGAGGACCTACTTTGGAGCCCCCCCCACCAAAATGCAATTTTTATTCAGATATTTTGGAACAAAACAAATAATAAACGTTTAACTATATATACAAAAACATTTCTCATAAAAATAAAAAAGAAGTATCAAAGACAGATAGGATCAAACTTGAAGCATAACTACAATATATAAATAAATCAATAACTAATAAAGAAATGTCACACCTACATCTAAATCCTGACCTTTCTTGCCTTCCTGGATGCAAAGTCTTCTATATCGTCTGCCTATAAAATCTGCACAGCAAGTGCATGATTAATGCTGATTACAGCAAAGTTATGCAGGGATGCACACATAAACATGTGTGTGTACCCACACACACATATCCACACAAACACACCTGACAACTCCTGCTGGGGAGAAGTGGAAGCCAATGGGTCCTCATCCTCAAGCTCAGACCACATAACACAGGAGTCTTGTTTAGCTGAGGAGGTGGACAATTTGTTGCACAATGAAATGTGTCATTATGCAAAACGTATCAGACTTTCAGAATAGCAACCAAATGAACCATACAACCTCGTTGGCTAATTCTAGGCCAAATCAATAATGCAGTTATTGTTTTTCTGCAGGCTACACACATTATCATGACGGAACGGTAACTATGAAATTGAATCCAATGTTATGTAAGCTAGGTGGAAAGAAAATGTAATGTTGTTGCTCTATGTGTTATAGCAAGGCAAGCAACATAACAAAATAGGCTAACAACATTATAATAGACAATTTTATTACATGCATATAATAGTGTTATACTCATAAAGAAATGACGACACGATAGCTGCATACCTTTATGTTTTTTGCAATTCTCATGTTCTTCTTTCTTCCTTTATCTAAACTGCGCAGGGCGCAGTGTTAATAAATGACCCATCCTCCAACACTGTCAAGGGTCAAGACTGAACCAGTTCACCTTGGTGTTGTGCAGACTGGTTTTATATTTGTTCTTAACGACTTTGCAAAAAACGATATATCTGTGAAAATATGTATTTCCAGTATTATGAATAAGTTGTGGTTTATTTGGTAGCATTTTGTAGTGTGACAGATTTTACTAAATGCATTTTTAATACTGTACAAAGTCTTAGGTGCACTTATTTGATAGATTTCCCCGCTCCCCTTGTAGTGTGATGGTTGTGGAAGAAAGCAGACCAAAGTGCAGGGAGGTAGGTTCAAGTAGTCGGTTTATTCCGTTCACTAATAACGGACTGTCGTATATAACGCTTCAAATAAATATACCAACGTACTGTAGGTACGGATAATCAAACACAGCGTGTAACTGCACACAGATCACAAGAAACAATCACGGACACGGAGACGAGAAACACAAGGGCTTAAGTACTGTGGTAACAAGCAGCACCTGTAAGGAATCAGGGAGGGATGCGTTCACAGGACATGGGGAAAACAGGACACAACACACACGATGGCGACTAAAAGGCCGGCGACGTCGAACGCCGGAAGGCTACGCGAACAGGGGA
>JACXGK010008495.1:0-11191 GCA_016801125.1 Novumbra hubbsi | reverse complement strand
AACGGCGAGGCGAGGGACCGGATTTGTTTCATCATAAACAAAAAGCATCCGAGCGCGCGTCTCCCAGCGCCGGTGC
Organism: Novumbra hubbsi; assembly: GCA_016801125.1. Taxonomy (NCBI): domain Eukaryota; kingdom Metazoa; phylum Chordata; class Actinopteri; order Esociformes; family Umbridae; genus Novumbra; species Novumbra hubbsi. The sequence continues at coordinate 11,115 of JACXGK010008495.1, read as the reverse complement.
CAATGTGTAATTTATGATGATTGTTTTACCGAGTGTAAATAGATGATGATTGTTTTTCACGCGGAGGGAAAATTGTGCCCAGAGTACTCCTTTCTAACTTGCCACTTTGCTGTTGAAGGAGAGCGATAGTACCGGGCCAGCACTTCACAAATGGGCCCACAACTGCATCGCAACGTAACCTGAAAACAAGTTAGCATAGCGATGTTTGGAGTGCACCTAATTTGGTTGGAAACATGGCAAATGGGTTTGAGCCGTCAGAAACGAACCATGCACCGGCACCCACACACGCACGCACACACGCACGCACACGGCCCGCGGCTGCTTAGTTCTCAGGGGCCTCTGTCATCTATAAACACAGCTGATGCCTCACTGTAATTCTTTTAGCTTAGTACATCTCTATCGCCTCAGATTCTCTCAGGGGTCAGGGGTTTGGACACATTAGTTTGGACCGCCTCAGCAACTCCAGCCATTGTTCCTCCTCAACCAGTGTTTAATGGGACCCAAATAGGCCCCTATTCCCTGATCTGTTAAAAAACAGTGCCCTAGGTTTTTATAATATCACAACAGTTGTTGTAAAAAAAGGGCAGGCTACAGTTAATGGGACAGTGTGATGTTTGGGTAATTAAGCTGTTTTTCATCATTACTTTTCTCTACCCTTATTTTACCAGCTAAGTTGATTTAGAGTACATTGTCATTTATAGCAGTGACTTTGGGAGAAACTAGAGTCAACTGCCTTGCTCATAAACAAAAAGAGGAATTCTTCACTTCTTTACTGCTGGCTCTTGATCTAGCAACAACTGGTACTGTTAACCACGGGGCTACATGTCGCCCAAGACTAAGGATGAGTCAGACAAACCTGCGAAAGGCATTCTTATGTGCAGTTCTGGGGAATTTATAGTGGACATATTGTCTGCTCAGTGCAATTACGGACTTCTGTTCTGTTCAGTTTGTTACCTTATCTAACTTGGAATAATTTATTTTCTTTAAATCCATTTAGAATATAATATGAATCTCACTGGAAAAACAAATCTTTAAATAGCATTGTTATAGAAACACTATAATTGCATTTAACATTAAATTGTGTCAATTAATACGCAACTTAATCGGACCAGAACATATGCAGCTGTAGTTTTTTGTGTCTATTTGCAGATGTTGAGGACCACGGAGAGCGTCAATGTTCCAGAGCAAGAAGAGCAACTCTGTGGAACTTTCTGGATCATTCCAGATGCAGCCAGGAGATCCTGCCCCATGCCTAAAGACATGCCTTGTATGAAGATTTTCTTTGATTGGTTTCTGTGCATGTCATGTCCCCTTGTGATTCGCTGCTATGTTTTGGCTTGGTGGTCTTGATAGGGATTTCACACGGTAATCACGGCATTCCCTCAACACTCGCCATCCGGCTGAATGATCACTGTCATGCATGGTGTGACTTCTGGCACAAACGCACCCACAAAATGGCTTCGGTTTCAGTTAAAAGAACGCAGGTGTGGGGCGACGGTGCAAGTCTATCTGGTGTGGTTGTGGGTGGGATAGACAGTTTGTGTCTGAAGTTTACAAGGATATTGATTTGATTGATTTTCCCAGGTGACGGTGATCTAAGTGGTTCAAAAACACTTACTGAATGGTTTCAAAATAGTTTCAAAAAGTCTAACAATAATGTATGCTTTGTTACAGTAATCAAACATTTGGCTCCTATTTCTTATTTATTTTTCATCCACTGGAAGAAACATTGAGAGAAAAGCGAAGAATGAACAATTCAGGAAGTTGACATCACTCAGTCTCAGGGTGAAACGAGTGAAATGTTGTGCAGAGAGGCAACTGTTTATCGCACATTAGCAGAGCTCCCGGTTTTCTACAGCTATTTGTCTCTCTCGCTTAACCTTTCGCCCTCTCTCCCTTTCTCTCTCAGTCACTCGGCCTGTCTCTTCATTTCTCACTTTCGCCCTCCCTCCCCCACGGTCTCTCACTCTCCACCCCTCCCCTCTCATCCCGTCTACAGTATCTGTATGTGACTCATTGCGCCTAATCTCGCTATCTGCCGTCTGCAAGTGTTACTGACAGAGCATCCATCACAGTTAACATGCCTTTTAAGAGATGACACTCCCCATCAGCCCAGAGTGTACTAGACTCTACGCCACCTCCTAATGCTGCTCCCTAATCCCAAAAAGGACTGCTTTATGGAAATGTTATGCCGATGTTTTGCCCCTGCGGGAGAAGAAGGCAAAACGAGCTGTGGATTATCATACATTTCAATTGGGAAAGATTTCTCCTCTCGTTCAGTAACAAAGAGCAAACGCCAGGGTAATTCCACAGTGTCCTTGCTGATTCTGGATGCTCTCAAGGAGAAAACCCTGAGTTTGCAGGAACACCCTGAACCGTGGCTGCAGAGCCTCAATCCTTATGGAGTCGGTGTACTGCCAAGGCTTGCCAAAACTAGCCGGAAACGACTTGTTCTGCTGTTGATAAAGCCCCGGGAGCCGTGATGGAGCTGAGTTAAGCCAGGTGAGGAAAAAACAAGGCCCGTGTCGGATGCAGCAAGATCAGGCATATGTCTAGGTCAGCCCGGGGACGATGGTGTGTCTGTCTGGATTCCGTGTGTATTTGTGTGTGTGTGTGTGTGTGCGCACGGTGAATGTATTTGGTGTTTTGGTGGGTGTGTGGAGAGAGCCTCACATAAGGAACACAGTCCAAGGCTACTCCTCCAATTCCAGGAATAATCTACCACTAGTGCAGACCGTCTAACTGGCAACATGTTTGTAAGGAGAAAAAGGAAGAGAGACGAATGCATCTTAAAACGTAGAAAGCCTTTTCCAGAGACCTAAGAGGGCGTGGTCCCACCGGAGGGTCGTCGCCGGCCACCTGCCCACCATCAACACCGGCAAGGCAGCGTACGAGCGAGGTCGCCACAACCCGGGTGACGTCCTCCCGCGGCGGCCACCTGAACAGTTGCCTCCCCGTGCCGCGGCCCTCAGCATTGGCCGTCTGTCCTACAGAGGCTCACCAGACCAGGCTCACCAATCGCACACCTTCAAACTGTTCACCGCTAATTAAACAGCGGTGCTAAAGTGCCCGGTCCAGCTCCCTAAATCTGCCCATCTCCATGCATAGATGGAAGCATATACTAACCAAATGGAGCGGTGAACCTGAGGGTACATCAACCCTAAATCAATGTATATTTTACACTTATAACTCATTTTCTTATATGGCCACTTCTAGAACAACAATAAATTCCGGTATTGCTATTGAATTATTTGGAATCTTCTCAACATGCTGAAACGCTTATTGTATTGTGTTGTGCTCCAGAGTGAAAACGTTTGGAAAACACAAAGAAACCATGTACCATAAAATAAAATATTGTTTGTATGTTTTTACTTACTTCCACCTTTTCGTGTGAATTTATATTCGGCTGTCACATTTCGTGCTTTGAGCTCTGACGAATGAACTTTGCTTGTAAATGGGCCCCTCAATAAACTAACTGAAGGTATCATAACCTTGTTAATAATTCAAAGAAATGTGTGTAGCACCAATTGTATAGTGCGAATGGTTTTGGAAGGAAGAGGATACAGGGTGAAGGCCACTAAACTCCCAACGCCTGCTCTTACGATGCAGCTTTCATGTAAGGGGTGACAAAAGCTATTGACGAACATTGTTGGGACAGTAACCAAAAGGTGTCTGGTTGAAATCCCCAAAACCGACAAGGATAGAAATTACATTGTTCCCTTGAGCAATTCCCCATTTGAGTCGATAGGGAGGGGAGCGTCTGATAAATGTGTATAATGTAACAAATGCAGAGTCATTGTCTGAATGGATGAATGGGTGGGTCGGGGGCTTTGGATGAGGAACAGTGTGGTCCCTCATACAAGGCAGTGACCCAGGCGTTGTGTGTGGCTGTCCAGCGCCAGCCTCTCTGTCGGGGCTGATGAAGAGCGGACCGATGGATGGTGCTCTGTGAGCGTCTCAGAGTCACAGCCAAGTCACTGAGCCACCATTATTACAGCCATAAATCCCACCGATGAATCAAAGACACTCACAGACTTATCTCTCTCACACACACACACACACACACACAAACGCGGTGCACGCCATCTCTCTTCCTCTGTTCGACACACACACACGCGCGCGCACACACACACACACTCAGAAACACACCGAGTTTCGCCCAAACCCCACATCCTAAATCACTCGCCAGAAGGGTGCCCCGCCCACACCCTGCAGGGCTGAAATGGAAAGTGAAAGACTGAGTGCCTCATGATATAAAGGGTCTTTACAGAGGGCATGGACGAGGGAGGAAGGGTGAGGAGGGGACGGCACTGTGGGAGATCCTCCCCCGGACCGAGCTATGGAGCAGGGTGAGGGGGCAAGGAGGAAGGGGGAGACAACGGCAGCTACTAATGAAACTCCATTATGCTCTTCAACTCTCAGGGGGGAGGAGAGGGACCTTTCAGCGAGGCGGCAGGTTTACGGGCCGGGCTGGCGAGCACCAAGCAGGGTGGTTAATGGCCACTCCAGCGGCATGCGGGCACCGGGCGATAAACAAATGGACTCGACGTGTCTTTAATAAAACCACCGGCCCGGTTCTACAGTTCACAGCGCGGCGGAATCGACCGTCCGTCCCGCCGTGACGACCTCGGCTGGCTTGCCGGCTCACGTGGCACAGAGGGACGGACACAGAAAGAAATACGGAGAAAGACAGAGAGAAAGGTAGAGACAGAGACAGAGACAGAGAGGCAGGTAGAGACAGAGGCAGGTAGAGACAGAGACAGAGAGAGAGGTAGAGACAGAGACAGAGAGGCAGGTAGAGACAGAGAGAGGTAGAAAAAAAGAGGCAGGTAGAGACAGAGACAGAGACAGAGAGGCAGGTAGAGACAGAGGCAGGTAGAGACAGAGACAGAGAGAGAGGTAGAGACAGAGAGGCAGGTAGAGACAGAGAGAGGTAGAAAAAAAGAGGCAGGTAGAGACAGAGAGAGGTAGAAAAAAAGAGGCAGGTAGAGACAGAGAGAGAGGTAGAGATAGAGACAGAGAGAGAGGTAGAGACAGAGACAGAGAGAGAGGTAGAGACAGAGACAGAGAGAGAGGTAGAGACAGAGAGGCTGGTAGAGACAGAGAATCAGGTAGAGACAGAGAGGCAGGTAGAGACAGAGAGAGAGGTAGAGACAGAGAGGCAGGTAGAGACAGAGAGATGTAGAGACAGAGAGGCAGGTAGAGACAGAGGCAGATAGAGGCAGGCAGAGGCAGGCAGAGACAGAGAAGGGAAGGAAGAGAAAACAGAAAAATAAATAGCCTGTGGTGACAACAGAATAGCTGAAATATTTTGTGAACAATAAAACAAGATTAAGAGTAGAAAAAGGTTGGGAAGAGAGAACACAGATAGAGGAATAGTTAACGTGTCCCGTCTCCATGTAGAACTGACAGGGATTCACAGGGAGAGGAAACCAGGAGTGGCACCAAGGATTCCAGTTGGATATGTTGTGAACAGCAACTCATTCAGCGCACTTGTCATTAAGTTCCTCGCTGGGACTTCCACTTTAGAAGACGGATACTGTGAACAATGAAAGTGATGGTAATTCCCTCCAATGAGCGCATGTCTCCGTGTTGTTTGTCGTCACATAAGTGGTGTACGTCTTCTTTCATTCTCTCTCTTTCTCACTCCATCTTTCCCGCTTCTCTCAATTTCCAGTTTTCTCTGTACTCCCCCCCCATAAATCTCTTGCGCTTATCTCTCTCTCGGCCTTTTCCGTTCTTTCTCCCAGTCAGCACATAAGGCCGAGCGGCTTTAATTAATCCATAGCCCGTCAGAGGGGAGCGCTTGCTTGTTTACCCTTATTGAAATTAGCAGGCCTGTCTCCCAGGAGACCACGCGTCAGAACCACAATTAGCCAACACCGGGCTAATTAGGAGCTCGCACTAACGATTCAGTCCGACCACGGCTGAGGACACAAGAGCAGAGAAGAGGTGGGGACAAATGACTAGTTGAGAGGGGGTGTTGTGTGTCTGGGTAAGCGATTAAATTGAAACGGTAGCCCCGCCGCCACAAACCACAACAAAAAAAGCTAATGGGTCACGTTTTCGAGCACCGATGTTGAGAGAAAAACACCAAGATGTATTTCCCTGTGAAACAACAAAAAAACGATGAAAAAGAAAAGCGTCGGAAAAATAAAACGGGCTTCTCCTTTCCCGGCTGTTCATGAGGCAAATTACCGTTAAAGACACCCACTTCACTTGATAAAAATGTATTCACTCATACGTTTGGCAACCAATTGGTTCCCGGGTCGTAAAGAGGAGGTTGGAGGGGACGAGGAGAGGACAGATTTTTTACCCAATTGAGAGACACCCCAGGCACTCACAGTCGCTTACCCATAATTTGAATCTGAATGTTTGAGTGGACATTCAAGTTTTTGAGCATGCATAGAAACTCTCCATTCACACTCCGCTATGTTTATAGCTATTTCCCATATGTGGACCCTATATCTGCTTCCTTCACTGCCAGCAGCGGCCATCCATCACGCCTTTCCGAACCAGCTGTTTGACACCCTCATCTGCCGACCATTACGCTGATTACCACTGCTGTCAATCAGTGAGCTCCACCCCCAGGGGACCTTCTGACAACCATTTACACGTGGGGCGTACCTTAATAAGGAGAGACTGGCGGGGGCTGAGTCTTAATGGGAAGGGAAAAGGAAAGGATGAAGTTGAGGAAGAAGAAGAAGGAAAGATGAAGATCAAGCCTGTGGTGACAAACACGGACCACGGCGAGTATCACTTTGCCGGGGTCATGAGGTCAGCCGCCAGGAGTAAACATGTTTGTGGAAACACGACGCACTTTGATCCTTTCCCCGGAAATGGTGCCACGACCTCCACGACCTTGGTGCGAATAGAAATAACACTTCTATTGGGGGGCAGCCACAGGTCAGAGGAACGCTGCGAAACCGTTTAAATCCGGGTTAATATGGGACAGCGCGGAAACAAGAACCGTGACTGGGTAGCCTAATACCCACCTTTTGTGAACCCCCCCCCCCCCCTCGGAATAAAACGGGAAAACACAGCAAAACAAGAGGGAGACAGAAATGAAGAGACAACGGGGAAACGGTGGATACGGCCAAACGGGTTAGCGATTCCAGGGAAGATATCGAGTCTCAGACACACGTCACATAGGAGCCAGAGAGATACGGAAGAAAGACGAGTTCGCTTTAGATTTTGCATTCAGCTCCCTCACATTGTTCCTGGAGTACTTTGACGCAGAGCGCGGTAACGCCCGAATAAAAACCACAGATCAAACACAATGAGAAGAGCCGGCGAGTGTCAGGTGCCACTCTACTCATCTGCTCTCCTGGGCTGATGTGAGGCTAATCTGAGGAATGGTAGCGACGCCTGGCCGTACTTCCTTGGAGTTCAACGGAATCATCAGTCTTTTTCCCCAAAAAAATCCATGCAGGACCGCACCTGGGTGAAGCTAAATGTGGTAGCGGGGTCATTTAAAGGCTTGCTAGTAGCTTGCCGGGCTAAGCGATGCGCCAACTAGGCCAAAAGAAAAGGCTGTAGCCGGCCAAGAGAGATTCCGGTCTGTAGAGACATGACCGCTGCCAGAGAAAACATGTCCGACCACAATCCACTGGTGTACAAAGCGATACAGACATTATTTTGGATGATATGATCGAGTGATATATTTAACATTATGAAGCGGGGGCTTTGAATCGTGAATGCAGATAGCCGTGTTATATGAGATTGTTATGTATGACATCACTTTCATTTTTAGTGCTTTAACTGTTAGTAACCGGTTTATAAAAGCAAAACCAAATGGACAACATACCATAGGCCGAGCGCTGTGTCCAAATACTCAATGTGTTGTGCGCTTAAGAACAGCTCTTTGCATGTTGGCCATATACCACACACTCGTGTGCCATATTGCTTACATATTGCATTATTATTTTTGCACTAGTTTGCCATGACTGCACAAGAAACTGCTAGTTCCTTTTTGTTTTAGTCAAATAAAACTTTTCAGACAGCCACATATAGAACTGCGATACATATTGTTTTGGCGCCTTAATATCAAGGTAACATCCGGTCCAGTTCCCTGCAAATTAATTCTCAGCCCGGTGATCCAAGTCAGTGAAGAGGCAAGGGAGAGAGTGAAATTCACCCAACCCACACCCAACCCTCACCCTACCGGGTAGGGCCTACCCCAACCCTCATCCTAACCCTCACCCTATCCTAACCCTATCCTCACCATAACCCTAACTCTACCCTACACTAACCCAACCCTCACCCTACCGGGTAGGGCCTACCCCAACCCTCATCCTAACCCTCACCCTATCCTAACCCTATCCTCACCATAACCATAACCCTAACTCTACCCTAACCCAACCCTCACCCTACCGGGTAGGGCCTACCCCAACCCTCATCCTAACCCTCACCCTATCCTAACCCTATCCTCACCATAACCCTAACTCTACCCTACCCTAACCCAACCCTCACCCTACCGGGTAGGGCCTACCCCAACCCTCATCCTAACCCTCACCCTATCCTAACCCTATCCTCACCATAACCATAACCCTAACTCTACCCTACCCAAACCTCACCCTACCGGGTAGGGCTTACCCCAACCCTCACCCTACCAGGTAGGGCCTACCCCAACCCTCACCCTAACCTTCTTGTTGACATCATGGGATGGGCGGACCATAAATCAACCGCATGGGCAAGACCGGTTGAAGTGCAGGTACCGGAGAGAAATCACACGTCATTTCCCACTGTCAATTACAGTGTCCTTCCATTCTGATTGTTTAGTGTCTTGCTCAAGGGAACAGTGGCAGGTTATAAATGTGTTGTCAAGACAACACAATTTCTTCATGTTTTTATACTAGCATAAGGGGACTGTGGTGTATGAGACACCACAGTCTCATACGTATACCATGTGCATTACACTTTTTACCGCAGTAATTGCGTTGGCAACCAGTACATACTAGCACATCGGGAGGTTGCTACATATTGCCAAAATACCACAGCTAAGTGCCGTATCCAGGCACCGCCTGTAGCAACGTGCATAACAATCGAACATAGCCTTGGTATGTTGGCTATATGAAACCACCCCCCAATGTGCCGGAATGCTTTTTATACGGAGCCGAGCGAGTAAGAGTGGGAGAGGCGATTGGGGGTGAGTGCGGGCGATTTGAGGGAGAGCAGGTGATTTGAGGGGGAGTTGGCTGTGATGCTGATCAATGGAGCCCAGCAGTGACGGGGACACATTCATTTAACACAGCAGAGGTCCGCAGCTGCCATCTTAGCAGAGAGCAGGGACACACTCACACGACGAAACACACACACACACACACAATACCGTCAAGACGTAACGGATTTACCTCAGAATCTGTCATTTCTGTACGGCAGGAGTGCGATGGACGACAATGGATAAAGTTAAAGGAAAGGCTTTAAATGTACTGGTTAAGGATCTGGGAACAGTGGGGAAATAAAAGACTTAAGTGGCCCTGGGGTTGAACCTTCCACGCATTACTAAACCACTGGTATACTTGGTTGGATTAGCGCCCAGCTAGTGGATGATTTTAAATGCAGATAGGGCTTTCATGGAAACGCTCATGTCAATCTGAAGTACCTCTCTCTCACACACACACACATACCCATGCATCGGGAAAAACAGCCAGCTACCACAGGACCGAAGTGCCACAGGGGAAAGCAGCAAGCTGGGTCACACTACACCACAGCACCAGTAACAACCAGGAGATGACATTCACCACGGATGACATTTGGAGACGGAAGTGATTTTAATTAGGCGGCCACCACATTAACACACAACAGATGCTTCCGAAATGGCACCATCTTATTTTTTCCTCCTCTGCGCCCTAGTTTGGACCCCTTTGGGAGAAAACGCGGAGTCGGGGGTTCCATTGGGGACGCGGCCAACGTGGGCTTCTGCAGGGAATAATGATGTGTTTGTTGAACATGTGGTATTTGCCTGGCAAATTAAAGCCGCCGTGCGAATCGGCGTCTCTGTCCAAATGCTACAGCAGGAAACAGAGAGAAGGGGAGAGAAAAGGAGGGAGGTAGAAAGAGAAGAATAGAGAGAGAAAGAGAAGCTGACTAATCGCCCAGGGGACGGAAGAACTCTCTCACACACACACACACAACGGGCTAGACACACACTGCTGAGCAAGAGGTACAGCAGCCCCCCCCCCTTTAATTATGCTCTTAATTAAGGCGGCTACTCCAGAGAGTGTGTGTGTGTGTGTGTGCGCGGTTTGGATTAGCGGGTACCCGCACTCGCCGTCACTTCCGCGTGCGTGCGTGTGCAAAACTGGCGTTCGGGGTCTGAGCGAGCGTTGGGGTGCTACACGACCGCCGTCCTCCCCTCCGACACGTCCTCCGCGCTATTTAGGCGGTGTGCGTTAGGCGTGTGCGTTAGGCATGTGCATTAGGCGGTGTGCGTTAGGCGTGTGCGTTAGGCGTGTGCGTTAGGCGGCCCGCGGCGTGCCCGGCCTTCAGAGGTGCCCACCGCATCGCCACGTCTACTCGTATAACAAAGAATCCCAGTCAACACTAACATGTGTTGTGATGCAAATTAGCACCGTCTGTCTTGGCACACAGCACCACTCTTAATTGAACCTTCTGATCTCTGGCTAATTCCACTAATTAGAAGTCTATTTTCCTGAGCAGAATGTGTACGTACTCTACGTGTGCGCGTGTGTGTGGGTGTGTTGTGCGTCTCCCTAACTGAGTATCCAACGAGCCATCAGCCGTCTGGTGTTTCACACAAGTCCATAAAAGCAAACTCTTAGGCATTCATCCTCCACATCAGGGTTAGTGGACAGGTGCGCTGTTGGAACTAATAAAGTTACATAAAGCAGCACAGATGCTTGCGGATGATTCACACAAACAAGCACAGACATGCAAGGGAAACGCTGTGTTTGCGTGTGTGTGTGTGTGTGCGCGCATGCAAGCATCTTGATTTCTACATATCACCATCCTACCTTCCCCTACTTCAAAACTTTCTCCCTCCAAGATTCCTCCTCAGAAGGAGGAATCTGACACGGAGGGGTCAGCACCCATCAGGGGCTGGATTAGCATGCTGTCCGGCGGGAGGGAGGGGGGGGGGGGGGGGGGGGGGGA
>JACXGK010008494.1:10925-22304 GCA_016801125.1 Novumbra hubbsi | reverse complement strand
CTCTATTCTTGTCTCTCTGTCTCTCTCACTCTATCCTTGTCTCTCTCTGTCTCTCTCACTCTATCCTCTTCTCTCCCTGTCTCTCTCACTCTATCTTTGTCTCTCCCTGTCTCTCTCACTCTCTTTGTCTCTCTCTGTCTCTCTCACTCTATCTTTGTCTCTCTCTGTCTCTCTCACGCTATCCTTTCCCGTCTCTCTCTGTCTCTCTCACTTCCTCCCTGTCTCTCACCCCCTCCCCGTCTCTCTCTCTGTCTCTCTCACTCCCTCCCTGTCTCTCTCACCCCCTCCCTGTCTCTCCTTATCTCTCTCCCCCCCTCCCTGTCTATCTCATCCCCTCCCTATTGTTCATTAGCATTACGTAACAATGTGTTTTGCCAAAGTGGAAAGTTCCTTTACAACTTCCTCCAATATAACATCCCTGAAATAACGAATTGATAATAGTAGTGATTGTCCAGCGGACGTTTGGAATGATGTGTCACGTCCTAACGAGACATTAACCAGAATTACACCATAGCCACGCAACATGCGATAGCAATATGAGTGATGTAGGCCATGTGTGGGGATCAGCCTGTCTGTCAGACACACACTGTGAGACACACACTGTGAGACACACACTGTGAGACACACACTGTCAAACACACACTGTCAGACACACACACTGTCAGACACACACTGTCAGACACACACACTGTCAGACACACACTGTCAGACACACACACTGTCAGACACACACTGTCAGACACACACACTGTCAGACACACACACTGTCAGACACACACACTGTCAGACACACACTGTCAGACACACACTGCCCCCCATCTCATGGCGTGCAGCAATGTGGCAAGGCCAATCCACTTCTTCTACCCGTCAGTCTATATGTCGGTGTCTCTTCTCTCTTTTTCCTCCCTCCCTCTCTCCCTCACACACTCTGATTCTCAGCCTCTCCGTATTCCTTCAAAATCTCTGCTTCCCTCTCGTTCCATTTCTGTCTTCCGTTTCTGTCTTCCCTCTAGTTTTCCATACCCCGGTCAGTCTCGTACGCACATTCTTCTCCCCCCCCCCCCCCCCCCCCCCCCCCCCCCCCCCCCCCCCCCCCCCCCCCCCCCCCCCCCCCCCCCCCCCTCCCCCCCCCCCGTTCCCCTCGACTCTGTGTGTGGTTTTGCTTCGGGCCGTCCGAAAGGCATCAACAGCCGGCCACATCCTGTGCTTTCTTTTCTCTCCCTCTCTCTCCCCTCCTCCCTTCCCTCCCTCTCTCTCCTCTTCCGTCTCCTCTCTCTCTCTCGGACGGACCCGGCGCCGTGGGTCTACGCTGCGTGCGGACAGAACAGATGTTACCTTGGTAAAGTGTATCGCTGCTAACTGGAACTGGCAGCGCTGCGGCTTGGCGGAGACAGTGTTATGACCGTTCTATATGTCTGAAGGTCAAAGGCCGTGCCCTCTGTAGGATCGGAAGTGCTATATGGCAGTGTTGTGGAATGTCACCGGGTTGGTGTGTGTGTGTGTGTGCGAGCACCCGGTCTGTTTCATGCTCGCCGCTGAGTGTTTACGGTATTGACACTTGGCCAGTTAGCGCAATTTGGCTCGACAGCTAATCCATAGCGCCTGTCAGACACGCGTACACGCGGCATTGACATATGACCTTTTGCAGGCCGCCCGCTGAAAACGGGGCGTGGGCTTATCTGACCAGCAGCAGCAGCAGCAGCAGCCGCCGTCAGTCAAGCGGCCCCGCCCACCGTGTGTGTCCGCTCAATATGGCTCAGTCCTGCCGTTTCATTAGCCTATCAGTGTCTCATACGAGGGATCAGAGAGAAATGGGGGGGGGGTTGTAGATAGCATTTTTTAAATGATGTAATCCACTCCGGGAAAACACAACCCTTGACAACATTCATTTTGATGACCGGAAGACTGTTCTATCAGTGTTTTCAGAGTGTCAGTGATTTTACCTCTGTGTGGTCCGTCTGTGAAATCCGGTAATCGTGTAACAGCTATCATTTCTGGCGGTGGGTAACATACTATCAGAATATATACAATGGTTTAAAATAATTACCTGTAATCCAGATCCACAAATCAGCCGGTTGATGGGATGAGTGTACTTGTCCAGAACATTGGTAGAACTTTCCTACCTCCTATACTGTTATTTAATGTTTTTATTATTATTTATTAATAACATTCTTAGACATGTTTTGTAGCTTCCTTGCCACTGAGGTTTTTTGTTAGAGTATTTTAGGTACTTGAGAACAGATTTCTTACCTGTGTATTATAACTACAAAAATGTTACAGCTAATGTTGTCGTTTATTGGCATTAATCAGCAATGTTTCTGAAAGAGGTGTGTGGTTTTGAGTGGATTACCTTTAAGGACTGCAAGAAGAATCTAGTTCATACACGTAAAAGCACTCAGCAGACACTCATGTATTTGTACACGGAACGCAGACAAACACTACACACGGAATGAGTGAGCCACAGTGCTGCAGAACTTGTAAACATAATTCTGACGATCGTCCTACCACACTGAGCCCTGGGCCTCAGCCTTCAGACAGATGCCGCTGTGTGTGGCTGTGTGTGTGTGTGTGTGTGTGTTTACGTGAGCAAAGACTACTGACAGAATACAGCTCCACTGAAAAAGAGAAACGAGTGTTTGTGTTTGGCGTGTGCGGAACAGTGTCCCAGTCGTCACGTCCGCCCCATTAAAACCGTCTCTCCTACAACGCGGAGGTCCTCCACATTTCATGTTGAATTCGGACCCTCAGAATGAGTGGGACTGGAACGTCTGGAAGGCATCTGAGGATTCACTTTATTACAGCATACTACAGTGCATTGTTTCCCACTGTGAGGATTGGTCACATCACTCACCTCTGTGTACCTAGCAGTGATGAGAGGGTGAGAGACACCGACGCACAGATACAGGGAACAAGGGAAAGACTTGAGGGAGAGACGAAGATTTCACATAATGGGATAAACGCTCAATTAAGATTCTGCATCGGGGATTATGCAAAGATTCTCAGAATACAAGGCAGAGCTAAATTAGGACTTTATCCACACACCCGCCTCAAAGTGATACAACAAATCCCTCATCTAAAGAGAGATTATTTTATAGCCTCCTATGCTAGCTGTTTACGTTTGCCGTTGGACTGATTTCTGATCTATAGCAAATGACACTAGCATGTAAATCCATGTCATCATGGAGTCACAGGAGTCACATGTAATCGAATTGACCCCCATGGGAGTCGAACCCACAACCCTGACGTAAATAGCGGCATGCGCTTTCCAAGGGAGCAACAGCAGATTTCATAATCTCAAATAGATCCAACAGAGTTTCAGGATAGCGATGCAGTTATGACCTTTATCAGGCAGAACTAATGCTACATTAACATCTCGATAGCAGCTACTCATAACCTTTAAAACAAATCAAAAGAAAGGTGATGCATCAGATGTGACTGTACCCATTCAGTATTGTTTCCCTGACAACTATAAATGCTGTGCTACCTGTTGTTTTTTATCCGTTTTTTAAAGTAGAATTTTATTTTTACTAATATCTTGTTGAGTCATTGTAAAAAATACTAATTTATTATACAATTAAATTACTATTATTAGTTAAAAGTAATTGCGGATACAGCATTTCTTTACAGACTATGGAAATAATGATGGTCAATAAATCTGAGTAAACAAAATGACAAATCAAGAGGACATTTTTACACACTGGAAATAATCAGCCAGAGGATCCGGAGCAAACTGGAATGTCTCCTTTTTTTGACAGGCACATATTTTGTTTCTTTAATTAAAATGTAAATATATGTTTTTATGATTATTGACAATATTAATTCTTAAGCATTTTGAAGTTATTGTTGTATAGTGACATTTGTAATTTGAAAGTTGTATTTAAATTGCTGCGAGAAAACAGACGGAGATAATTGCTTCTTGGAAACAAACCGTTGTTCAATGATTTATGTGTTCCCTTATTTTACAGAAACCCTCTCATTAAAAACAGCACCTGACCAATCGGCATGACCCAGAGTGGTAGGAATTAGGTCGCTGGTAGCCAGCTCACTGCACTCCCACCACATGCTGGGAGAGTACGCTCTCTCTCTAATGGATAAGTACATCCACATTATACACAGCACTATGACACACACACACACACACACAGGCAGGCAAACCACCACTTATCCACCACTGTTCATACACAACCTCTGATTTCAACGGATTCAGGCATGTATGCACACGCGCGCACACACACACACACACGGAGAGACTGCAGTTTCACCAGAACCGGCTAAGCTTCTAAACAGGTGTAAAATCAACACAACGTTGCAGTATTGCGAGGGCAAAAGGAAAACGACAGCTTTTCACTAACCATTACTATCTACTGTGTTTGTGTTTATGTACTGTACGTGCGCTTGCATTCTTCTTCGCTTGCTCGCGTGTCGGGGTCTCTTCAGGTGCTGGTGAATGCACTCCTACACTATTGGTGTAACGCTGTAGGTGTGCGTTTGAGTGTAGGCATTTTGATGTGCGTGTGTGAATATTTGCATTTACGTTTGTATGCGGGTACTGTATGCCTGGCAGTTGCTCTCATTCAACAGCTCGTTCCTAAAGAAACTCAACGGCCCGTCCCCAAATCAATGCCAACGTCACCTATATTCATTTTCCAAATCCCGGGCCTGTATCTCGTCCCTCCAAGACTGGCAAATAAACATTTGTCGCTGCAGTCAAGACTCTAGATTAACGGCGGACATATTTAACACCGATGCCTCTCTGGAGGGTAAACAAGACCGTTGCCAGCAGAGAGGACACAGGAACCCTTTCATAAGAACCGTGTTTATTTGTACAGGGCGGCCGTTGAACTGCTCCACTGGCTTGATAATGGCTTGCATTTACAAGGTTGTTTTTGCTGGGTTAATAGTGTTTTGCATTTTGAGGGCGGGGGGGGTCCCCAGAACTGCATACCTCTGAACCGTGGACCTACCTGGTTGATGTATGGTCTCTGTTTTGCACCACAATGTAGTCCACACATTTGCCAGTGTGGCAGTTTGTTTGGAACTTAAAACTCATTCCGTAGCTTTTGGTAACTTTCTGAGGTGTCTGAGCCTCGGTTTTCCGCTGGTATTTGCTCAGCTATGTTTACTCACATCGTATTATGAACAGCAAATTTGTATCCTTAATAACGGAATTAGGATCAAGTCTCTCCACCCACAACCCTTAAGCATCACTGTGTATAACATTCGATTCCACCAAAGTTTTCTATGCATTTTTGTCTGGCCTAATAATGTCATTGTGTCTTTAAGAATTTAGTTAAAAAAACGCCATCCGGTTGCAAAGTCATTATACTTATTCTACTCGTATTTTATTAACAAAGAACAAACATCAACAACATCATTATTCAGCAGACAAATTGGCTTGGAGTTGTTATATGTAGGCCATCCTTATTAGGTTTGGGAATCAAAGTAATTACACCTTGCTTTAAGGAATCCCGTAACTCCCTTTGAATTGAAAACAGCCAGACCAAAGGAACCAGTTGATTATTTGATGCGTTAAAGAAAGTGCAGGTTAAACTATCATTTTCATGAGATCTGTTGCCCTTGAGGCTTTTCGATGCAATCCTTTATTTCAATTTCAGTTGATTTATAGTCACAGAGACCCCCGAAGTCCTTATCTAAATGCTTTGTTTGCAACTTGAAGAACTGATGCGTATTGGGAATTGACTGGGAGGAATTGTCAGGCTAGACCCTGGTGAAGCTGAGTAACATCTTTACTGAGGTTATTAATCATAAATTGACATACTGTTTTCATTTTCACAGATATGGTTTTGTAAATAAAATAAATACTTATTTGTGTTTTCTTATATCTGTCTTCCATCGGTTTTAATCCTGATCTTTCAAATGCTCCTCAGGCCTTTTCCTCATAAAAACAATTTATCTGCATTTGCAATAATGATAGCTTCAGTAATTCATGATTAATTCAATCTTTTTTATGTAATTCATTATTCCCTTTATGATTTTATGTTCATTTTCCCTCTTGGCACAAGTGATTTGGTTCCTCATTGAAATAGCCACAATCTTTGTATCATATCAGTTACTTTCAAAGACGTTTGTATCACAGGCACTGTTCTGATTTTGTCAATATTTCTAGCTATATGTATTGCTATTCAATCCTTGTTCAGTTCGCAGTGAAACGTTTGATGTTGACTACATCTCAAATCCAGAGCAAGATTAATAAACACAAAACAAATGGTATAAGATTAAAAATGTAGGCAATTAGTTTTACTGTAATAAAAAAATATATACTAGGGAAACTGTTATTTTTAACAACAAATTGCTGTCAAAATGACAAATCAATTGTATAGGATTATGGTGTACCAGTGGCCAGAAGCTGTAAAGGGGGTTTGAATCGAGCCTGCAGCTCTATCAGCAAAAACAATTCTCTATCAATAAAGCATGCTGGTGCCACAATAGGAAATGTATTGACATTCTACTGGATGTATTCACGGAATACATCCAATCACTAGTCTCCACATATGCCCACTATAGAGGAGAAATTATCACTTTTACTATAACCACAAACCACCTTTACATCAACCCTGTATCCTAACTCTGGCATTAAGTAGACCAGGTTACCTAGTTGCTGTTTTCTTCATCATACATGGTTTCTGCCAACAGTTTTACTTCATGAAGTCAAGCCCTGAGGGGAATGCTTACCAAACATGGGTGTTGGGCTGCAGTGACTGTTGGATTATGAGAGAATGTTTTGAAATGTGACTGACATTGGTTACTATTGGAAACAAAACATACAGAAGCTGCTACTGAAGTTAACCCTGTCTGGGCCTAAACCAGTGGTTCGGAACCTTCAGCCGTTCCATGTGTTCCTCAGCTAGTGCACTGAATCATCTTTTCAACTAATTACTAGTCAAGGATTCATATTTCAGGGCTACAACGACATTGTGTGATGTCTGAGGGTTCCCAGGGGAGGTTGGAGAATCACTGATCTAACCACTATGAAATATATTTAAATTCTCACAAGGGTCAAGTGAGTCATGCGACAGTGCCTGTGGAATGTTGTGGCCAAAATGTGGCCAAGTCTTTCTCGACTGGTATCTTCAAACCACAGTACAGAATTGTAATAACATACCGTCAGAGTCATTCCAACCATATTAAGTAGGCTTGTGTCTCAACCCACATTGAGAATTGTTCCCAGACATTGTTGAGTAGGTAGCTTTCCAGAAGCATAATGTCAATTGGTCACTCATGACACCAACATAATAGCCGTTTGACAGTTGAACCACTGTCTTCATGTTTCAAAATGGAGCCTGAGTAAACGTGAATTTGTTCCCTGTGTAAAAGGGAAACTGTTCCCTCTGTAAAAGGGAAACTGTTCCCTCTGTAAAAGGGAAACTGTTGCCTGTGTAAAAGGGAAACTGTTCCCTGTGTAAAAGTGAAACTGTAGCCTGTGTAAAAGGGAAACATTTTCCCTGTGAAAAAGGGAAAAATGTTCCCTGTGAAAAAGAGAAACTGTTCCCTGTGAAAAAATGAAAGCCAAAACCTATCCTCTCTTTCCCCCATCTCCTCTCAGGTTCGATTATCAGGAGCTGCTCCACAACTCCACCTTCTGCCTGGTTCCTCGTGGGCGACGCCTGGGCTCCTTCCGCTTCCTGGAGTCTCTGCAGGTAGATGTGTTCGTGGCATCTTGCCGACTCCTCTGACCAACTCCCTGGACCGGGCCGCCATGACAGAACGAATCGGTCAACGTGATGTTTAAGGATTGGGATTCATTATTTGTGTTTTAGCCACACGCCGCCTAACTGCTGTCTGAGGTTTCGTGTGAGCTCTTCGTTCAAGCTCGAAGTACGACATAAGCGTTCACAGCGGCGGTGAGGGATTCATCAACAGAAAATTGAAAGGGTTTTACTCTGGAATCAAAAACATAATCTTGGACAGACTGCTCGGGCATACCACCCATGTTGGTGTTAGTTTGCGTTTTTGCCTCCCACCTCCCAGCCCCTTGTGTTCCCTGGCCATCTCTCAACTCGCTCTCCTTCTCTTTCTATGTGAGCCTCTCAATGGTCCGGAAGCTTCCATAGGGGTGCCAGCCTGCCACACTGCTGATCTAAGCTGAATGGGCAAATCTACTGAACGAAGGGCTTGGCAGAGAACCCAGCGCTCTCACACGCTGCTCACCCACTCCTTCTCCTCCGCACACACTCCAACCCCCCCCCCCTCCACCCCCCGTTCCCTACCTCTTACTCCTTCTGTCTCTCTTCGCCCTCTCCTTCCTCTGTTTCTCCATTCGGGCCGGTCTGAGACTGGTAAGATCTCCCGTTTCTCCTCATGCAAGCTCCAGCCCACGAAAGAGCTGGCTATTACCGGTGTGCTTGGAAACTTAACAGCGTTCCTCTCGATGCGCACACTCCTGCTGGGGCACAGACACACACAACAGTGTGCCCACACACGCATATGCTCAACGGTACACAGACACACACACACGTATGTCCACACACGCTCCCCGAAGCTCCTCAGTTCATCGCCCAATCCGAACAACCGAAAGACGACAAGGCACATACGCCCACGCGTCCGAGCGGCGCATGAGAATGCTTCCTAGTCGTCGCGCCTCACAGAGCAGCATCTCCGGGGATGTGTTTCCAGACGAGCCCCGGGCTTGACTTCAGCTTCGGAGGGCCCAACGTCCATCAGTGTGGCGGCCTGGGCGTCTCCGCGAGGGCCGGTCTCTGGTCCAGCAGATAGCGGAGCTCCCAACCACCAGAAAGGGAATCGTGGTTGGGGGGGGGGGGGGTCGTCTGATCTCAGTCCGTAGCTGTGTGCGCCGGCTCTCTGGTTGATTTAATTAAAAAGAGAAATGAAACCATCAACACCCGTGGAGTGGGAGCAGAGGGAGAGAATCAGAGAGAGAGGGAGGGATGGAGGGAGAGATTCAGAGAGGGAGGGTGAGAGGGTTAAGGAGGAATTGAGGAGGGAGCTGGGAACAGAGAAGTAGAACAACATGCGAAAAAAGGACCTGCCTGTCAGGAAACAAGGGGCCACCGCAACTTCAAACTCCGCCTCCATAAAACACGATGTCGCGTCCTGTCCCCCAGCTTTCCCTCCTCCCTTTGTCCTGTGCTTAATTAGCAGACCCAGGCTCCCGTGCGACGCAGCAGGACAGCGGTGAATCTCGGTCTAGAGCCCAGAGGGGGCCCCCCCCCGGGGACCGCCGAGATAGTGGCTGTGACTCGTGCAAACCTCCCTACGGGAGAGACACACATGCACAGGCTGCATCATCGATTTCATTTTCCGCCCAGAGTTCCGTTTCAAAGTAACAGATGTTACATGCCGGCGTCTGTCAGCGACGAAGGCTTGACGTCGACGCCGGATGATTCTACTGAGAAAGGGCCGATAATTTATTTTAGAAGACCGGAACAGAGGTGGCTTTACCAAAGCCCATGTCCATTTGTCTTTCTCTGTCTTTGTTGCGCGCTCATACTTTTTCATTTTTCGTCTTCTCTCTCTCTCTCTCTCTCTTCTGCTCGCTCCGTCCAGGCGGCATGTATTCCAGTGTTGCTCAGTAACGGCTGGGAGCTGCCCTTCTCTGATGTCATCCAGTGGAACCAGGCTGTCGTCGAGGGAGACGAGAGATTGCTACTGCAGGTAGCCCACACGCCCACGCGCACTGTCACACACAGGCCTGAGAACACACGCGCCGACCCGCGAACAAGCGTCCCGTACGTCCCCAGAAGGTCTCTAATCAATCTCGTTTGAACCCAGCCGGGGAGGGGGCGGGAAGGGGCAGACGTTCAGCCAGCTAATGAATTCATGAGCAGGAAGAAATGCTCCGGAAAGGACGTTGACGCGCACAGGCCTGGGCGCTGGGGTCGCGGAGATGGAGCTTGGAGGGAATAAAGCTGGTGGCGGGAGGTTGAATGGGGCCAAGCACATCAGAGAGACGGAGAACGTTCGTGGAGAGGGGAATCTCTCAGTCAGTTCTGGAGATGAGAGGAGTGGGGGAGCGAGAGGGAAAAAGTCGGTGAAGATAGGCAGGGGGAGATGAGGATGAGATTGGGACGGATGAGGCTTTTGTCTCACCCCGGTCCCTGTCATCGGATTGATGCAGAGTCTCATCTAGAAACCAGGTGAGCTATTATGCTAACTTGGCTGGGGCGGGGATGCGTAGACCCGGTTCTCTTTCTGTCCCTATAGTGACGCTTATCAACTGTTTAGGGGGGTGTAGTTGAGGGATTGTCGAGGGTAACTGCGAGTAACACCTCGTTTTTGGCAGCAGGCAGCCTGTGACTTTGGAAGAAACACGTCGCAAACATGCGCTCATGTGAAAACTACGGACATGTCCTGTTCGGCGTACGAATAACTTTGTATGCTTTGCCTTTGATCTTCCCTCTCGCCGCCCTTCTCCAGGTCCCCTCCACAGTGCGGGCGGTGGGGAAGGAGCGGGTGATGGCTCTGAGGCAGCGGACACAGATGCTGTGGGAGGCCTACTTCTCCTCAGTGGACAAAATCGTCCTCACCACACTGGAGGTGGGTGGTTGAGGAGATTTGGGCCGCGCTTAACGAGCCCCGTGGGGGAGGAAAGTGGCCTGAAACGGTGACGGGATACCGGGCCCTGGTCCAAAAGAAATGTGCCCCTTTTGGTTTTCCGTTGCCGAAATGTTTCGCTGTGAACTAAAGTGAACACAAGCCAAGGACTGTGTTGGCTTCTCCTCAGGCGTTTGTGTTGAATCGTATAAGTAGTTCTTACTGACACCTTCTGGTCAAAGTGAGTTAGTGCATCGAGTTATGCAACAGATAGTTTGGGTTCTTGAGGGGATTTATTTTACGTTAAAACACATGTTTAGTAGTCCAGCATATACCGGCACGAATAATTTATGTTTAAACATATGGGCACATCGTTTTCTCCCACATCCTCAACGTCTCTCTCTCTCCCTCACAGATAATTAAGGACCGAGTATTCTCCCACATCTCTAGGAATAGGTACATGTGGAACGCCCTACCAGGAGGCCTGCTGGTCCTGCCAGAGTACTCCACTCATTTGGCCCATTTCCCTTTCTACTACCTGAGCCTAGGTAGGGAACCCCACCGGACTGGCCAAATGACGGTCTTAGGCTTCAGCTACTGCGTGTAGCTCAGTTAGTAGAGCACGGCATTTGCAAGGCCTGGATTTTTATAATGAAACCAGAACCCAAGTGTGCATGTGTATGTATGAAAACTGTACAAATATACAGTACATATATATATACAGTTTTCATGCCAGATCCCCCCACTCTGATTCTATTTGAACAAATATTATCATTATGTCATTCTGTCAATGTCATGTGGACAGACTACCACCGATGTTGACCTCCTCTACCCCCCCCCCCCCCCCCCCCCCCCCCCCCCCCCCCC